>JARBWK010000145.1:0-59964 GCA_030556195.1 Anolis apletophallus | reverse complement strand
GGTCGGGTCTGGTCAGGATCCCCATCTTCCATCCCGGTCACCACCACCTGCGGTTCTCCACCGGACGCTCCGGCTTCGATCTCCTCCTCGTCCCCCTCTTCCTCCTCCAGCTCCTCGTCCGGGACGGTCGGAGGTTGTTCTTCGAGGGGCTTCCTTCGGCTTGAGACATCTCTGCGAAGTTGGTTACGGTCGGAGGGTTTTCACGGCCGTAGAGTTGGTGAGTCTATCTTTATGTAATGCTCCGGAAAGGGGGGTCCGATAAACCACACTCACTCCAAGCAAATTGGAAGATAGGTCATTTATTGGCTCCTTACTCCAGGCTGAACAAAGATAGACTAAAGTAAAGCCCGCGCAAACATCCCTCAAGGATCCCTCCCCGGCCCGCCCCCCGCTGGGTCCCTCCTTCCAAGGCTTGACCAGATGGCCAGTCCACATATCAAAGACCAGGAAGGTATCTGGCAGATCAAAGGGGATGAGCCTGGTGGTTTCCCGCCCGGCAGTGTCCATATCAATTGGCGCGATCGGCTTGGTCCGTTATGGCATGAAACGAACCAACCGGAGCTGACACCCTGCCCAGCGCAGCTGTGTTCTCAATAGCATGGCCTCAACGCTGGTGATCCCTGCTTGCTCAAGGACAGCAACATTCATCACATAGTCGGTCCAGTGTACATTTAGGATTGTGTGAAGACAGCGCTGATGAAAGCGTTCGAGGAGTCGTAGGTGTTGGCGATAGGTCACCCATGTTTCAGACCCATAGAGAATAGACAGTACGATAGCTCTGTTCACACTGATTTTGGTGCTTTGCCTCAGGTTCTTGTTGCTCCAGACTCTTTTGTGAAGCCTTCTGAATGCACTCTATGCCTTTGCTAATCTGTGATCTATCTCTTTGTCAACAGATGTGCCTATGCTGACGTGGGGATGATGGTGTTCTTCCTGTGGTGCGGGCTGGTAGAGGACTTCCGTTTTCTTCAGGCTGACTTTCAGCCCAAACAGTTCTGCAGCTGCTGCAAAGCAAGATGTGAGGCGCTGCAGGGCTGCTTATGGAATTGCATGGATGTGAATATTGTTCTATATCACTTATATGCTAGTTAAAAAAACATTGGTTACGAACAGCAGTCCCTTTGATTCTATGTTCTTAAACATTAAGAAGAGGGGGGAGAGGGGGGAAGGAGAAAAGGAGGGAGGGGGGAATTGAAGGAGGGGGAGCTCAAGGAAAGGCCTCCCACCCCCTTTCCCCTTCCTTTTCCTCCCCCCAGAATTATTTACATTCTTTGCAATTACCTAAGTTTACTTTGATGACTTGCACTGAATGGAATCAGCCAGGGGTAAACTGGCAGAATGAAAGCACACAGACCTTCCAACTGCAAGGCCATTCAATGCTGATCAATGTGGCCAGTCATATATTCCCGTTCATAGCAGAGATTGTGGGATTTTCTGCCTTGATATTCTGTATATTAATGGCCCTCATGTGTTCCATCCATCCCTCCCTCTCCCCTTATTTAAATAATATAATATATAATTGTATATTTATGCACTGGCGGGGAGGGGGCGGAGCTGGGGGAGGGGGCGGAGCTGGGGGAGGGGAGTGGAGGGGCGGAGCCAGGGCTTGGCCCCCCAGGTGATCAGGGTCCGGTAGAAGTTGGACAGCCCTGGTCTAGGGCCTGTGTACCTGAGGGACCTCCTGGCCCTGTACGTTCCCCCGAGATCACTACGCTCAGAAGAACAGAATCTGTTACTCGTTCCATCAATCCGCTCTTGCCACCTGAACTGAACTGAACTGAACTTTATTATTTATGAGTCGCCCTCCACGTTTGTGCTCCGGGCGGCTTACACAACTAGCGATTAAAATATTAAAAATATTAAAATTTTAAATGGTTAAAATACTAGAATATCAGACTCAGTGAATTCCGAGTCGCTGGTTCCGTGTTATGCGTAGGCTTTCCTGAATAGCCATGTCTTAAGTGCCGCCAAGAACTGGGGCAGGTCGAGGGAGGCTCTTTGGTCTGGCGGCAGAGAGTTCCACAGGGCGGGGGCCACAACAGAAAAGGATCTCTGTCTCGTGGACTCCAGGTGAGCCTCTCTCGGACCCAGGACACAGAGGAGGTTCTCGTTTGCTGGCCGTGGTGCTCTTGGGTGGGCAGGTAGGGTCAAGCGGTCTTTTAAGTATGAAGGGCCCCGGCCCCGCAGGGCCTTGAAAGTCAAGGTCAGGGTCTTATAGAGGACTCTGTGTTCGACCGGCAGCCAGTGCAAACGCTGCAGGGATGGTGTGATGTGACACCTCATTGGTGTTTTTGTGAGGAGCCTGGCGGCAGCATTCTGCACAATCTGGATCTTGCGGGTTAGTGACCGAGGCAGACCCACATATAAGGCGTTGCAGTAATCCAGCCTTGATGTAACTGTGGCGTGGATTACTGTAGCTGCCTCCGTTGGAAGGTAGGGCGCCAGTTGCCTCGCTTGGCGTAGGTGGAAGAAGGCCCTTTTGCTCGTGGAGGCACTCTGGGCCTCCATCGACATCTTAGACTCCAGGATGACACCGAGGCTCTTCACCGAGGGGGATGGGGTCAGCGGTTCCCCTTCGAAGGGGGGCAATGAGTAGACTGGTTCTAATGGACGGCCCGGCCATAAGATCTCCGTCTTTGCTGGGTTTATTTTCAGTTTATGGGCCCGAGCCATCTCGTCACTGCTTCTAGGCATTGGGTGAAATTTTCCGGCACCGAGGTTACTCCGGGTTCCAACTTTAAGAGGAGCTGAGTGTCGTCGGCATACTGGTAGCATCCTAGTCCAAAGCTCCGGACTAGACCAGCGAGAGGCCGGACATAGATGTTGAACAGCATTGGTGACAGTATGGCACCTTGGGGTACTCCGCACTCAAGGAAAGATTTCCCAGATGTTTGGCCCAGCCATTCTACTCGCTGGCTACGTCCACGCAGGAACGAGTTGAACCAGGTTAGGGGTGATCCTTGGATCCCTATGGCGGCAAGTTGTTGTATCAGTAGATCGTGGTCTACTGTGTCAAATGCGGCGGTGAGATCCAGCAGCACCAGAACTACTGAGCCTCCCTTGTCTAGTTGACGGCGGATGTCATCCGAGATGGCCACCAGGACGGTCTCGGTCCCGTGCCCGGGGCGGAAACCTGATTGAAAAGGGTCCAGGCCATCTGAGTCCTCAAGGAAGTTTTGGAGCTGAGTCGCTACCGCACGTTCAATCAGCTTACTGAGGAACGGGAGGTTTGAGACCGGGCGGTAGTTATCTGGTGTCGCAGGGTCCAGGCTGGGTTTTTTTCAGGAGGGGGCGGACCATGGCTTCTTTTAGAGCGTCCGGGAAGACTCCCTGCTCCAGGGAGTTGTTTATTATGTGCATCAGAGGAACCAGAAGCTCCTCTGAGCAGTCCTTAACCAGATGGGAAGGGCAAGGGTCCGTGGAGCAGGTAGTTGTCCGTGAATGGAATCAGCCAGGGGTAAACTGTCCACAACCAGGCAGCGAGCCTTCTCTGTGCTGTGGAATTCCCTTCCCGACGACACCCGAGCGATCCCAGAGCTTGCCCCCTTTCGAAGGCCTTGCAAGACTGCCCTCTTCAGACTGGCTTTGAATTAGTCTGGCCTGCCCTGTGCCTTGAGTCCTAAGGAATCTGTAACTCCTCTGGATTTTTACTTCTGTAACTGTCTCGTGTTTTTATGCTTTTGTTGTATGGCTGCATGTTTCTGTTACACGCAGCATGTTTTTATTGTACGTTGTGATCCGCCCCGAGCCTGCAGGGAGGAGCGGAATATAAGATTGAATAAATAAATAAGTAAATTTATTTATTTATTTATTTATTATTCGGTTTTATATTCCGGGTTACAACATATAAAACGGGCAGCATGCAACAGCCATGCAGCCCTACAATAAAACATTAAAAACATTTAAAATTACATGTCACAGCGCAGTAAGGAGGAAATACAGAAAGTGCCTTAGGTCCGGGACCCCAATAGGCAGGGCAATTATGTCAGCATCAGCAGGCCGAGGGGCCTAGTCAAAGGCTGATCTAAATAGGGCAGTTTTACAGGCCCTCCGAAAGGAAACCAGTTCTGAGATGGTTCGGCTTTCCTCCGGGAGGGAGTTCCAGAGCACCGGGGCTACCACCGAAAAGGCTCTTTGCCTAGTTGTAGACAGATGGCAGGAGCGGATTGATGGTATCAGAAGCAGATTTTGTTCCTCTGAACGGAGTGGTCTCGGGGGAATATACGGGGCAAGGCGGTCCCTGAGATACGCAGGCCCTAGGCCGTGCAAGGCCTTAAAGGTCAACACCAGCACCTTGAAGGCGATTCGGTACTCAATGGGGAGCCATTGCAGTTGCCGAAGGATGGGAGTGATGTGCTCCCTCACTGGCGTTCCCGCCAGCAAGCGAGCAGCGGCATTCTGCACTAGCTTGAGTTTCCGGATCGTCGCCAAGGGAAGGCCAACGTAGAGGGCGTTACAGTAGTCCAGCCTCGAGATGACCGTCGCTTGGATCACCGTGGCCAGGTCGTCCCTGGACAGGTAGGGGGCCAGTCGCCTAGCCTGTCGTATTTATTTATTTATTTTATTTTATTATTTATTTATTATTGGGGCTTCTATGCCGCCGACTCCCTGAGGCTCGCGGTGGCTTACAGGAGCCGAAGGGCACAGTAAAATACAGGCAATAAGCAGTTAAAAACAATTAAAAACAACAGCAGTACAGTAATTAATAACACAGTTAACACAATGAACAGCACATCCTCCTCAGAAGAACGCATAGATGGCGGGGCATGGGCAGGACTTACTCACCAAAGGCCTGCTTAAACAGGTATGTTTGACAGGCCCGTCTAAACGGGAGCAAGTCCTTCATAGCCCGAGTTCCGGCCGGGAGGGCGTTCCACAGCGTAGGTGCTATGACAGAGAACGCCCTCCGGCGGGTAGCAGTCAGCCTTGCGAGTTTAGCTGAAGGTATCTCCAGGAGATTGGAGTCCTCAGACCGAAGTGATCTCGGAGGGCAGTATGGGGTGAGACGGTCCCTCAGATGCGCTGGCCCCAGGCTGTGCAAGGCCTTAAAGGTGAGGACCAACACTTTGAAGGTGATCCGGTGCTCAATTGGCAGCCAGTGCAGATCCTGCAAAACAGGTGTCATGTGGCGCCAGCTGGCGTGCCAGACAGGAGCCGGGCGGCAGTGTTCTGCACTAGCCTGAGCTTCCGGGTCACCGACAGAGGAAGGCCAACGTAGAGCGCGTTGCAGTAATCCAGCCTTGAGATGACTGTGGCTTGGATCACCGTGGCCAGATCGTTCCGGGAGAGATAGGGGGCCAGCCTCCTTGCCTGTCGCAGGTGGAAAAAAGCGATCTTGCTGACCGCAGAGACCTGGGCCTCCATGGTCAGCTGGGAGTCCAAATGGACCCCCAGGCTCTTGACGGAAGGCGATGGGCATAACACCGCACCGTCCAGGCTCGGAGACCTGAGCCTCCATGGTCAGCAGGGGGTTGAGCTGAACACCTAGGCTCTTAACAAGGGATGACGGGCTTAGTCGCTCGCCATCCAGGGTAGGCAACCGGCACCCACCCAGCCCAGGCCGACCGGGCCACAGGATCTCCATCTTCGACGGGTTCACCTTCAGCCGGCTGGCACGCAGCCAACCAGTCACGGCTTCAAGGCAGAGATGGAAACAATCGGGTACGGAGTCCGGCCTGCCGTCCATTCTCAGCAGAAGCTGGGTGTCATCCGCGTACTGATAACACTCCAGACCAAAGTCACGGGCCAGCTGGGCCAGGGGGCGCATGTAGATGTTGAATAATAAGGGAGAGGATGGCCCCCTGGGGGGACCCCACAATTAAGTGGGAGCCTCCCGAGACGTCCCGCCCCCTCCACACGTTGTCCCCGATCCTGGAGGAAGGAGGCCACCTATTTAAGGTAAGTCCCCCTAACCCCAGACACGGCTAAACGGTGGGTCAACAGTGTGTGATCTACGGTGTCAAACGCTGCTGTCAGATCTAACAGGACAAGCAGGGCCGACCCGCCCTGGTCCAGCTGGCGGCGAAGTTGGTCTGTAATGGCGACAAGCACGGTCTCCGTCCCATGCCCAATACGGAAGCCGGACTGGAAGGGATCAAATAAAATGTTCTTCTTAATTCTGGGTCTGTACCCCATGTGCTGCCAGGATGTTATTGCGTGCAGCTACCTTGTGCTTGGTGTTCAAGCAGTTGGATTGGACGACCTTTGGGGATTTCATCCAACTCTAGCGTATTCTGATCTATCTGTGGAAGAAATTAAAAAACGCAACCAACGAGAGGCCTTCATCCTAACAGGCCTTCCCGGGTGAGTACACAGCCCTTTGACGCCCATTGGAGTGCCTCCAAGGACCCGCGTTGCAAGAATTGCATTCTGCCCCTTGAATCGTGAGCTGTCATTCGGGAGACTGCCATAGCTTGGGGCGATCGGCTGCACCCCTGTAATCCCACGGATTGATCCTACCCTCGCATTGTCCCTGCTTAATTGAATCAGGCAACCTCCAGGTGACTCCTCTTTGCTTCTCCCAGCCCGTGGCCACGATACAGTTGAGGGACGGAGGCAGGCTTAGCCCGCCATTTAATCCCCTTGAATAAAGAGGCCGTCTCACCTGAGCCCTCGATATCAAACCGAACCACCTTCGAGAATCACAGATTCCTAGAGCTGGAAGGGACCACTAGGGGCCATCCAGTCTGACCCCTCTTCTGCCATGCAAATACACCAACCAATAACAAAATCCTTTATCAGAAACACGCGTTGCTGTGCCCTATTTAGGAGATGCGAGAAAGTCTGAGTATGTAAGGGTTGGAATTGATGTGACTTATGGTCTTGGTGGGGTCATGGCTGTGTCGTTGTGGGTTGTTCTGGTGGGTGGGATGTTGAAGTCCTGGGGAGTTGTTGTTGTGTGGTGTTCCTGGCGTTCTGCAGAGCTTGTGGATATACAATGTTTTTTGTCTTTCCGTCTGCTGTGTTGATGTAGAGGTTGATGCTTGTGTGGGTGGGGTACTTTGGAAGTGAGTGGAGGTACTTGAAATCCCATCATCCATGGTGTGCCCTCCTCTAAACTGCAGTTGGATGGAGTGTGGGTCATGGGGGCACTGTGTGCCAAGTTGGGTCTTTATCGGTCTTGGTTCTGGGCCACAGTGGTCTGTGGGGGAATGAAGGGTTTGAAAGTACTACAAATCCCATAATCCATGGAGGTACATCAAATCCCATCATCCATGGTCCACCCTCCTCCAAACTGCAGTAGAATGTAACGTGGGTCATAGGGGCTCTGTGTGCCAAGGTAGGTTACTGTAAATTCAGGCCATACACAATGTCCCATGAGCTGAGGCCTAGTCGGGAAAATCAAGTTAATGAAGCCTTACTGTCAATTCAGAGCTTAAACAGCATCCCATTAAGTGAGGCCTAGTCAGGGAAATCAAGTTAATGAAGCCTTACGGTCAATTCAGAGCTTAAACAGCATCCCATTAAGTGAGGCCTAGTCAGGAAATCAAGTTAATGAAGCCTTACTGTCAATTCAGAGCTTAAACAGCATCCCATTAAGTGAGGCCTAGTCAGGGAAATCAAGTTAATGAAGCCTTACTGTCAATTCAGAGCTTAAACAGCATCCCATTAAGTGAGGCCTAGTCAGGGAAATCAAGTTAATGAAGCCTTACTGTCAATTCAGAGCTTAAACAGCATCCCATTAAGTGAGGCCTAGTCAGGGAAATCAAGTTAATAAAGCCTTACTGTCAATTCAGAGCTTAAACAGCATCCCATTAAGTGAGGCCTAGTCAGGGAAATCAAGTTAATGAAGCCTTACTGTCAATTCAGAGCTTAAACAGCATCCCATTAAGTGAGGCCTAGTCAGGGAAATCAAGTTAATGAAGCCTTACTGTTAATTCAGAGCTTAAACAGCATCCCATTAAGTGAGGCCTAGTCAGGGAAATCAAGTTAATGAAGCCTTACTGTCAATTTTGGGCGTGGGCAGTGATTTGTAGGGGTTTAAATTTTCTGTGGGAAGTGAATTATTTATTATTATTTATTATTTGTCATGTTTCTATACCGCCCGTCTCAGCCCGAAGGCGACTCGGGACGGTTTACACAGGCAGTCTCTGCCCTCAATACAACACAGCAACAAGTCAAATCCCCCCCCCCAACATATAATAACAATTTAACAATTAAAAACATACAACTGCAGCCTCAGCGTCATGTTGAAATCAGTTTCCATCACATCGTCGTCATTCCTTATATCCAATTAAGCCTTATATTTCATCAACAAATGCCTGCTCAAATAACCAGGTCTTGACTTCCTTGCGAAACGTCAGGAGGGAGGGGGCCGATCTGAGGTCTTTAGGGAGGGTGTTCCAAAGCCGAGGAGCCACCACCGAGAAGGCCCTTTCTCTCGTCTCCGCCAGTCGCGCCTGCGAAGAAGGCGGGACCGAGAGCAGGGCCTCTCCAGATGATCTTAAACATCTTGATGGTTCATAGGGAGAGATGCGTTCGGACAGGCAAGTAGGACCCGAACCGTTTAGGGCTTTAAAGGCTAAAGCCAGCACTTTGAATTGTGCCCGGTAGCAAACTGGCAGCCAGTGGAGCTGGCACAACAGAGGAGTTGTACGCTCTCTGAATGGCGCTCCTGTTAGCAACCTGGCTGCTGTCCGTTGGACTAGTTGCGGCTTCCGAACAGTCTTCAAAGGCAGCCCCACGTAGAGAGCATTGCAGTAATCTATACGGGATGTAACCAGAGCATGGACCGCCGTGGCCAAGTGAGACTTCTCAAGGTACGAGCGCAGCTGGCGCACGAGTTTTAACTGTGCAAATGCTCCCTTGGTCACCGCCGAAACCTGGGGCTCCAGGCTCAGCGATGAGTCCAGGATCACACCCAGACCGCGAACTTGAGTCTTCAGGGGGAGTGTAACCCCGTTTAACACCGGCTGTAACCCTATGCCCTGTTTGGCCTTTCGACTGACCAGGAGTGCCTCTGTCTTGTCTGGATTCAATTTCAATTTGTTCGCCCCCCTCATCCAGTCCGACACAGCGGCCAAGCACCGGTTCAGGACCTGAACAGCCTCCTTAGTAGCAGGTGGGAAGCAGTGAATTGGGTGTTTGTGTTGGCGACTGCCTCAGGCCTTTGCCTTACCCTCCTCTGACAGTTTATTATGGGTCGGAATGTTCATGTTGGCTGGCCAATAGAGGCGTTATGCAAATACTCCCTCACTGGCAACCAATCATGTTGTCCGAATGTAGAGGCCGGGAGATTCGTTGGCTGCCGCAGAGGACGCTGGGAAATGTAGGTTTTTTGTATTGTTGTTTTGGGGGCCTTCTAGGTTTTTTTGGGGGGGTTTCTTTGCTAAAAACTTACCTTGCCTGAGGCCTATTTATGTTGCCAAGTTTGGTGTCTCTGTGTTGGATGGTTTCTCTGTCTGTGGCAGTCGTTCGACGACAGGACCTCCTTTATATAATAGATATATAATTGGCAATGAGATCCCGTTTGATGGTGGATGCTAAGCAGGGTTAGTCCTGGTTAGTATTTGGATGGGAGACCGCTAATGAATATCGGGTGCTTTCAGATACATTTCAGAGGAAAGAACTGACAGAACCATTGAGTATTTTTCCTTGTGTAAGAAAACCCTGTAGTTCTCTGGTGGACCATAAACTCACAATGGAGGATATGGAGAGGAAAACAGGAACAAGGATTGGCGGCCATGCTTGGGCCCTGGGTCAGGGGTTGGACAGCCCACGCATGTCCTAAGGCACTTGCAGGCCTGGGTGCCACCGACCCAATACCGGTCCACGGAAACTCGGCACCCCAGGGAGCCAGGGCGTTATCCCCCCTACCAACCAAGGGGGCGATAAGCCAGCCCGATCCAGGGCCCATGCGACACGCCACGCCAGACACAGAGTTTCTTTTAAAAAAATAAATAAAATATTTTATTAGTTTTGTGAATAAATGTGTAACATGAAATCTCACATACAAGTACAAAAACAGGTTATGATCCGGAAAAAGCCCAGATTCCAGCCTGAAAACGAAATTAAAAGGGGTGGGTAAACAAGTGAGGTAGTCAGGGGAAGGGAAAGGTGGAAAAAGAGGGGGGAAGGGGAAGAAGGGGAAGGAAAGAAAAAACACGAAATAAAAAATAACAAAAAAAAAACCCACAAAAATATTTTTAAAAACCAACACAGCAGACATAAAAGTGATTTCCATTCTTCCTCTTTGGGGGTACCTGCCATTTGTTAGGTTCCCAGGTGTCCCTTCAACTCCAATCCCTCAGGAGTTTATAGAGTCCTCCTTCCTCTCTTTTATAACATCCCTTATGCCTACTTCGATTTTGTAATACTTTTAATTTATTTATTTATTTATTTATTTATTTATTTATTTATTTATTTATTCGGGCTTCTATGCCGCCGACTCCCTGAGGCTCGCGGCGGCTTCCAGGAGCCGAAGGGCACAGTAAAATACAGGCAATAAGCAGTTAAAAACAATTAAAAACAACAGCAGTACAGTAATTAATAACACAGTTAACACAATGAACAGCACATCACCCTCAGAATTACTGAGATGTAGAGTCCATTCTTTTGTTATATTCCTCCAGTAGACTCCAGTCTGTTTGTTTTCTTGAGTTTCCTGTGTGCTTGCTTAAAAGGAATGTCAATCTGTCCATATTCTTTATATCATAAAGTTTTGCAAGCCAGTGGTCAACATTAGGAATGAAGTCGGCTTTCCAATATTTGGCGTAGACCATTCGTGCTGCTGTCGTCATAAAACAAAACAATTTATCTTCATTACCATCTAACTTCAATTCCTTATCTAATAAGCCCAATAGGTAATAGTCGGGTTTCATTGAGAATTTTCTTTGCAATATTATTTGAATTTCTTTATGTATACTTTTCCAATATGAGGTTGCTACTTTACATGTCCACCACATGTGGTAATGGCATCCCCTGTTTGCATGGCATTTCCAACATTTAGCATCACTATTTTTATACATTATTCCAATTTTTTGTGGGGAGATGTGCCATCTATGGAACATCTTCAACCAATTTTCTTTCAAATCCGTGGCATAAGTATATTTAATTTTTTTGGTCCATATTGTTTGCCACTCATGCAATTTTATTTGTCTTCCAATATTTTTTGCCCATAATACCATACAATTTTTTACTTGTTCAGTTTCGGTAGCCCAATCTATTAATTTATTATACAACTTAGAAATATTTTTCTTCCCAGATTTTATTAATTGATCCCAAAAGTCATCTTTCTCAATGAATCCCTTCTTTTGGTCTAAATTATATATTTCTTTAAATTGTCTATATTGGAGCCATGTTACATTCCCATCCATTTGTTGAATTTCCTCTTGGGTTTTTAACACCCAGTTTCCATTTAACTTTTTCAATATTTCTTTGTAAGTTAACCATTTATTCCCCCCTTGTATTCTTCTTTGTTTTGCTTCGGAGGGCGAGACCCAGAGAGGGGTTTTTGTGTAGAAATACATGACATATTTATTCCATACCTTTAAAAGGGTCGATCTTACGAAGTGGCCAGACACAGAGTTTCGACAAAGAGCAATAAACACAAACAGTGACAAAAGCCACCATGACAATAAATATATAAGCAAAGTGGAACAACCCAACATGCAATAGAACAGGGCTGTCCAACTTCTACGGGCCCAAGGGCCGGAATTCCGGTCACTGATCACCTGGGGGGCCGAAGGGTCTGCCTCCGCCCCTGGCTCCACCCCCTCCCCGACTCCAATTTACTTACAATTGACCTTGAGTTGTGGAGTTGTAGTTCACCTCCATCCAGAGAGCACTGTGGACTCAAATAATGATGGATCTGGACCCAACTTGGCATGAATCCTCAATATACCCTAATGGGAACACCTGTGGATTTGGGGAAATGTTTCCTAATACCTTTGAGTTATTTGAGTCCACACTCAAATTGGGAGACACCAAAAAAACCCAAACACCTCAATGCCGTCGCAGGGCTTGGTGGGGCCTCCTTTCCCAGAGGCCCAAAGAGCTCCCCCCCTCCCTGAGGGGAAAACAAGCCGCGGGGCAGGCGCAAAGGAAGCCACGTTGCGCCCTGCACGCAGGGAAGGCAGCACAAGGGGAGGGGCGCGGAGGAGGGAAGGAAGCGTCACCAAGGAAACCGCCGCTGAGGGACCCCTCCCCCACTCACCCACCGTCCCGCTTTCACTCGAGCCAGGCCCTTGACCCATACTGCGGAGCCCCGCCACAGGGCCGGCGCCAACGCCGCCGCCGCCCCGAAGAGCCCCCGCTGGAGCTGAGGCCAAGCTCAGGCCGGGCGCGGCGGCTCTCCCATCCGCGGGGCGGGAAGCGAGGGCTCTCCACAGGAAGAGGGCGGAGCCAGGAGGGGCTTTCCCTGCCTCACTCCCCTCCTCCCTCTCTCTGAGGGAATGGGGGCCGTCCTCGAAGCAGCCGCGAGGGGGGAGGAGGCGCGCGCCCAGGCCGGCCGCAAATCCCGCGGGACCCGAGATTTCGGCAGCTATCGCGAGACTACGCAGCCACAGACGGGATTTCAACCTCCCTCAAAATCCCGTCTGTGGCTGGCGTGGTCTCGCGATGCTTGCCTAAACCCGAAAGTAGGTTTTTAATTTTTTTAAATTTAATTTAATTTTTTAATTTGTATTTTATTAAAACAAGTTAGGGGGGCGCAGGGAAGGGGCTCGGGGGCCGTGTACGGCCCCAGGGCCGCCTGTTGGACAGCCCTGCACTATCCTATCGACAGCTTCAGTGTCCAGTGGTTGAAACCGGTCGAAGGTGGGCCCGGCAAGAGGCCACGGAGTCTCAAGTTCACTAACTGTATCAAGAGTAGGAGGAAGGTCTTGTCCGCAAAAAAGCTCTGAAAAGCCTCGGCAGAGGGGGCCTGATCATACTTGTTTGGGATAGTAGGGACCATCGTCAAAGATGTAATTACTCTGAATAATTGTGCCGGGCGTGAGCTGGCGGACGCTATCAAGGTCGCATAATGTGAATTTTTCGCCGCCTTGATACCTTTTGTGACACGAAATCCAGCATATAGATCTCGTTTGCGGTGACAAACTGTGGTTTTGTGTCAATAAAATAATAATAATAATAATAATAACTAGCTGTACCCGGCACGCGTTGCTGTGCCCTATTTTGGAGATGCGAGGAAGTCTGAGTATGTAAGGGTTGGAGTTGTTGTTAGTTATGGTGTTGTTGGGGCCATGGCTGTGTTGTTGTGGGTTGTTCTGGTGGGTGGGATGTTGAAGTCCTGTGGAGTTGTCGGTGTGTGGTGTTGCTGGCGTTCTGCAGAGCTTGTGGATATGCAATATGTTTTTTTTCCGTCTGCTGTGTTGATGTAGAGGTTGATGCGTGTGTGGGTGGGGTACTTTGGAAGTGAGTGGAGGTACTTGAAATCCCATTATCCATGGTGTGTCCTCCTCTAATCTGCAGTCGGATGGAGTGTGGGTCA
Organism: Anolis apletophallus; assembly: GCA_030556195.1. Taxonomy (NCBI): domain Eukaryota; kingdom Metazoa; phylum Chordata; class Lepidosauria; order Squamata; family Anolidae; genus Anolis; species Anolis apletophallus. The sequence goes on along the minus strand of JARBWK010000145.1, from coordinate 46,532 downwards.
TGGGGGCATTGTGTGCCAAGTTTGGTCTTTATCGGTCTTGGTTCTTGGACACAGTGGTCTGTGGGGAATGATGGGTTTTGAAGTACTACAAATCCCATTATCCATAGAGGTACTTCAAGTCCCATAATCCGTGGTCCACCCTCCTCCAAACTGTAGTAGAATGTAGCGTGGGTCATAGGGGCTCTGTGTGCCAAGGTAGGTTACTGTAAATTCAGGCCATACACAATGTCCCATGAGCTGAGGCCTAGTCAGGAACAGCAAGTTAATGAAGCCTTACTGACAATTCAGGCCATACACACTGTCCAATGAGCTGAGGGCTGAGGGCTCGGGAGAATCAAGTTAATGAAGCCTTACTGTCAATTCAGAGCGTAAACAGCATTCCATTAAGTGAGGCCTAGTCAGGGAAATTAAGTTAATGAAGTCTTACTGTCAATTTTGGGCGTGGTCTGTGATTTGTAGGGGTGTAAATTTTGTGCCTCAGCCCTTTGCCTTATCCTCCTCTGACAGTTTATTATGGGTCGGAATGTTCATGTTGGCTGGTCAGTACAGGAGTTATGCAAATCCGCCCTTATTGGCAGCCAATCATGTTGTCAGAATGTAGAGGCTGGGAGAGTCGTTGGCAGCCCCGGAGGATGCTGGGAAATGTAGGTTTTTTACTCGTTGTTTTGGGGGCCTTTTAGGTTTTGGGGGGGAAAGTTTCTTTGCTACAAACCTACCTTGTCTGAGGCCTATTTCTGTTGGCAAGTTTGGTGTCTCTGCGTTGTAAGGTTTCTCTGTTTGGGACGGTCTTTCCATGACGACTCTTCCTTTATATATATAGATAATAATAATGTGGAGGAATAACTGTATTTTGCCTACGGTGGGTCTATTGGAAAGTAAAGGGAAGCGTCTTCCTTGGCAACAGAATTGGAAACGAGAACATTCCGTGATTCACGGAGTGGCCGCTTTCATCTCGCACTCGTAAACACGCGCACGCACGAAATGTCTACGGCACCTTTTCCCTCCCCGTATCACCAGCCAGCCTTTCAGCTTCCTTATTATTGGATTAAACTGTTATCTCGCCCGCCTGTCCATCACCGGGCCTCTCTTAATGGCGTGGCGTTAACTGATGCGCACCTGAGTCGCCCAGAGCTGCCAGAGCATCGACTCCATAGAGACACACAACACAAACAAAGCCCTGGAAAATACCAATTCTTTCACTCTTGCTTGCACTTGGAGGTGTTTTCTTCCGAGGTTTCCATGGTTCAAAAACAGATCCATGCCTCCCTTCAGGAACGTAAGGTTTTGGGGTTACGGCTTATTTATTTATTTATTTAAAACTTATACCTCGGCCTTTTCACCTCCGAGGAGGGACTCAGACCGGCTTAGGATACTGGGAACTGGATTCGAATCTCCATCCAGCCATGAAGCCAATGAGGGTTCATCTGCACAGTAGAATGAGTGCAGTTCAGCATCATTTTAACTAGGCCCGGATTACCCATGAGGCCACCCTAGGCCATGGCCTATGGACGCAGGCCTAGGGGGCGCCAGATCAAGCACTTTTTTTTTAAAAACCGCCCCCTCGCAACACTCTCCCCCCGCCCAGGCCCGGATTAAGGCTTGGGGCCGCCCGAGGCCACACACATTAAGTGCTGCCCCCGGGGGGGCGGGGGTGCCTGAGGGGGGCGGGGCTGGCGCGAGCAAGGAGGCAGCAGGGGAAGTCCCGCCCCTAGGCGTCTGACGGGGCTTCCCCTGACACCTCCTCGCTCGCATGCACGGGCGCCCCTCCCTCCTTCACTGGAAGAAGGAGTGGCGCGCGAGCGAGGAGGCGGCGGGGAGAAGCCCCGTCAGACGCCCTACAGGTGGCGGGACTTTCCCCCGGCTCCTTCTCTTGCGCGCGGGTGGGCGCCGTAGCAAACCTCCCTGCTGCTGCCTGCAGCAGCTTCTGAGCATTGTCTGACCGCATGGGAAAGTGGTTGCGTCCACATATATATGTTATGATTGAATACTTGGGTATGTATTGATTGCCTCTTGCCTGTTTGGGGATTTGTGTTTTCTTATGTGGGATCACACCTATACTTATAGGTTGTATAGATGTATAACGTTATACTGGATTATCTATTATATAAATGGGTTCACGTCATGTGATGTATACCTCAAACAAAGAAACCATACAACGCAGAAACACAATACTTGCCAACAGAAATAGGCCTCAAGCAAGGTACGTTTGTAGCAAAGAAACTTTCCCCCAAAACCTAAAAGGCCCCCAAAACAACGAGTAAAAATAAAACTACATTTACCAGCATCCTCCGGGGCAGCCAAAGACTCACCCAGCCTCTACATTCTGAACAACATGATTGGCTGCCAATAAGGGCGCATTTGCATAACTGCTGCACTGGCCAGCCAACAGCCGATCCATAATAAACTGCCAAAACAGAATAAGGAAAAGGCCTGACCCAATCCCCAACACAAACACCCAAATCACTTCCAACCGAAAATTTACACCCCAAAAAATCACAGACCACGCCCAAAATTGACAGTAAGGCTTCATTAACTTGATTTCCCTAACTAGCCCTCACTTACTGGGAAGCTGTTTACGCTCTAAATTGACAGTAAGGCTTCATTAACTTGATTTCCCTAACTAGCCCTCACTTACTGGGAAGCTGTTTACGCTCTAAATTGACAGTAAGGCTTCATTAACTTGATTTCCCTAACTCAGTGTTTCTCAACCTTTTTTGAGCCGAGGCACATTTTTTACATCTACAAAATCCTGGGGCACACCACCAACCAAAAAGACACAAAATGTTTTATGGCGTTTCGGCACCTCTTTTACACAACAGGCTGCATATGCAGGGGACAAAGAGTAGGCATAATAATAATATAGTGAAACTAGCAATATGGACAATTACAAAAGTTTTATAAAGTTAATGTATCAATATAGTGAATTTCAAAAACGGAGTACAGTTTGGCACCCACATGATGTTGGCACCTCCATGGGAGAAAAGGGAAAAATCTTCCCTTACTGCATTAGATTAGGCTCTGTACTGGATAATCTGCAATATATAGAAGTTGAATATATAGGAGTTATCCACAAACAGAGGGCAGCATGTGAAGCAGGAGAGGAGCGCAAGTGGGCGGTTCCAAAAGTTATCCACAAGTGGGCGGCTCCAAAATGACACGGCGTCATTTTGGAGCCGCCCATTGGGCTCCTCTGCTCCTTTGCATGCTGCCATGTTCGGGGAGAGGAGCCCAGTGGGCAGTTCCAAAATGACGCGGCGTCATTTTGGAGCTGCCCATTGGGCTCCTCTCCTCCTTTACATGCTGCGTAACGCTTTTCCTTCGCAGCAGGGGGCGTCTGCAGACAGAGCCTATTACCAACGTGGTAAGGGAAGATTTTTTCTCCCATGGAGGAGGACAAAATAATAGCGGCGGCAAAAGGAGGGGGGAAGGAAGGGGGGCAAAAAGTTTTTCTGGAGGCATACCTGGAGCTCTGCAAAGGCACAGGAGTGTGCCTAGGCACACTGGTTGAAAAAGACTGCCCTAACTAGCCCTCACTTACTGGGAAGCTGTTTACGCTCTGAATTGACAGTAAGGCTTCATTAACTTGATTTCCCTAACTAGCCCTCACTTACTGGGAAGCTGTTTACGCTCTGAATTGACAGGAAGGCTTCATTAACTTGATTCTCCCGACTAGGCCTCAGCTCATTGGACATTGTGTATGGCCTGAATTGACAGTAAGGCTTCATTAACTTGCTGTTCCTAACTAGGCCTCAGCTCATGGGACATTGTGTATGGCCTGAATTTACAGTAACCTACCTTGGCACACAGAGCCCCGACCATGCATGATGGGACTTGAAGTCCCACCATGGAAAACGGGATTTGTAGTACTTCAAAACCCATCATTCCCCACAGACCACTGTGGCCCAGAACCAAGACCAATAAAGACCCAACTTGGCACACCATGCCCCCCATGACCCACACTCCATCCAACTGCAGTTTAGAGGAGGGCACACCGTGGATGATTGGACTTTCTCGCATCTCCTAAAAAGGGCACAGCAACGCGTGCCGGGTACAGCTAGTATATTATAAGAACCTTTTATGTTAAATCTAATAGATATTGGACCAGTGGATTGGGCAGTGGATATTGTGTGGCAGGTCCCGAAGAAGCCGGAAACGGCGAAACGGAGGGCCTAATACCGTCGACCCGACATTGAGTGTTAATCCGGATTATATAATTGGATGAAATATTGCCTTATGGATTATAATTTTGTGAAGGAAAACACCAGTGTTTTGATGTCATATAGATCTACATTCCACCATCCACTTATATTTTGAAAAGAATGAAGATGAAAATAAATCTGAAATAATATTGTGAAAGTGATCTCCCACATTGATTTTTTGCTGTCTGAAACAGAAACACACCCCACTTTATTGTGTTGCTGTATGGTTCATCGAAACAGGCCCAGGTTTCACACTGAGTGTATAAATACATTTAAAAACATATTAACTATATGTATGACTGTGCTAGAGTGTCATTTTGTGTCATTTTGGTTGGTGGTGTGCCCCAGGATATCTATGTTGTGTTCATCGAAACAGGCCCAGGTTTCACACTGAGTGTATAAATACATTTAAAAACATATTAACTATATGTATGACTGTGCTAGAGTGTCATTTTGTGTCATTTTGGTTGGTGGTGTGCCCCAGGATATCTATGTTGTGTTCATCGAAACAGGCCCAGGTTTCACACTGAGTGTATAAATACATTTAAAAACATATTAACTATATGTATGACTGTGCTAGAGTGTCATTTTGTGTCATTTTGGTTGGTGGTGTGCCCCAGGATATCTATGTTGTGTTCATCGAAACAGGCCCAGGTTTCACACTGAGTGTATAAATACATTTAAAAACATATTAACTATATGTATGACTGTGCTAGAGTGTCATTTTGTGTCATTTTGGTTGGTGGTGTGCCCCAGGATATCTATGTTGTGTTCATCGAAACAGGCCCAGGTTTCACACTGAGTGTATAAATACATTTAAAAACATATTAACTATATGTATGACTGTGCTAGAGTGTCATTTTGTGTCATTTTGGTTGGTGGTGTGCCCCAGGATATCTATGTTGTGTTCATCGAAACAGGCCCAGGTTTCACACTGAGTGTATAAATACATTTAAAAACATATTAACTATATGTATGACTGTGCTAGAGTGTCATTTTGTGTCATTTTGGTTGGTGGTGTGCCCCAGGATATCTATGTTGTGTTCATCGAAACAGGTCCAGGTTTCACACTGAGTGTATAAATACATTTAAAAACATATTAACTATATGTATGACTGTGCTAGAGTGTCATTTTGTGTCATTTTGGCTGGCGGTCTGCCCCAGGATTTTGTAAATGTAAAAAATGTGCCACGGCTCAAAAAAGGTTGAAAAACACTGATCTAAGCTGACTGCCAAAACCCGCTGGTTCTTGAAAAGCCTTTGTTTCCGCCATCAGCAAACGGCCTTGTAACAGAGGCCCGAACCCGTGGGCCCTTTGTGCACAAGGGCTGCATGAAGATGGGCCGACATGAGGCCGCCCAGAATGTGCTGGGAGACATAGTTCTCCAAGGACTTCCGTGTGTTTGGACTCTCCTCAGGCTATTAGCGAAAAGGACTCTTTCTTACAAGTTTTCCAAGGACACAGATGCACTTTTCTTTTATATGGACTCTTCTATTATGGGCTCCCCCAAAGCATATGGATTTGATGCTTTTCAAGATCATATGGACCTTCTTTCTACTCCTTGCATATGAAATAGTTATGAGACATTGGTAGTGGTATTTCCCTGAAACCCTCCCCTTCCATGTAATCATTTTCCTGCATGTTTTTTTCCCTTTCCCATATGTTTTTAAAAATATGAAGGAATTCTACGTGACCCAGCTGTTTGTTTTGAGATCAGGGTGACCACATTCCTGGCTGCACCCTTTAATCCAATGTTTCCCAACCTTTTCTGAGCCACGGCACACTTTTTACATTTGCAAAATCCCGGGGCACACCACCAACCAAAATGACACAAAATGACACTCTAACACAGTCATACATATAGTAAATATGTTTTTAAATGTATGTATACACTCAGTGTGAAACCTGGGCATGTTTCGATGAACTCAACATAGATATCCTGGCAGGAATGGCAGAAAGACACAAACTTCCCACACAGAACTCCCATAACCAAGAGAAAATGCTATGAGTTTGGTGGGCATTGACCTTGAGTTTTGGAGTTGTAGTTCACGTATAACCAGAGAGCACTGTGGACTCAAACAATGTTGGATCAGGACCAAACTTGGCATGAATACTCAATATGCCCAAATATGAACGCAGATGGAGTTCGGGGGAAATAGACCTTGACATTTGGGAGTTGTCGTTGCTGGGATTTATAGTTCTCCTACAATCAAAGAGCATTCTGAACCCCACCAATGATAGAACTGGGCCAAACTTCCCACACAGAACCCCCAGGAGGCAAGAGGAGGTCTCTACTTGGGGAAAGGGAGGCAGGCCTTCCCAATGTATGGAGAGGAGAGACCAAGTAGACAACGGGTGGGGAGGGGGTGGTTGTAATTTTGTGCCTTTATCGAGGTAGGTTTCTTAGGGTTTTTATACTTCAACACACTAGACCCCCCCCCCCCGGAGGTTCCAATTTCCCACAGCACACCTGATGATCGCTCACGGCACACTAGTGTGCCCCGGCACACTGGTTGAGAAACACTGCTTTAATCCAATTATTGGAGCAATTTGCATGACAGAGGACTCTTTCTGGTTTGGAGAAGGTTCTTTCCCCTCTCCCCATTTTTGAAAGACCTCTTTTTGTTCCATAAATGCTGGACCCTCTGAGTTTAGTCTTGTCCCGCATTTATAGGACATATGGCATATATTTCATATTTCATAACCGGCTGTCACTGCTGGCCTCGGAAACCAACACATGGCTACAATTATTTCATTTGTTTATCACCCAGAAGGCTGAAAACTCTCATGGAAAATCGGCATATGGCCCTTTGTCAACAAGGAAGGGTTGTTAAGGACAATTCCTGTTTCTCATAAAGAACAAAAGAATTCCCTTGACTCGAAAGGTCAGGGCCTTGGATTCATTAACATATGGACAAATCTACTCAAGAAAACATTCCTGCTCCCCGCTCCCCATTCACCAGAACAAGAAGTGGCACTGTTTCACTATTGGACCAATCTCCAGCTGCCCCAGCGATTCCATCCAATCAACACAAAGCTAGTCTGGGGGCGGGAAGTGAGAAATTTGAATCTGTAAGCTTTACGACTGCTTTGCGACAAGGAATCTGCAGTAGTCATCCTTCTCAGCTGACGAGAATAAAAACTTCAGTGGGATCTTCTTCCGGACTTCTTTGGTGAGATCATTTGGGAAAAGGGATTTTTAGTTTGCTTTAAAAAACTCACCTGAGGTTTTTGCTGAAATCCTCACTTTAGGGGTACTTCTGGGCCTCTGCCCCCTATGGGCCAGGCTGTCCTAAATTGTTCGGTATCACGCAGGCTTTGTTATTTTGTTGTTGGCTGATGGCATTTGCTGACTTCTTCCAACCATGCAGTGCTGCAAGCTCATCTCTGGCTTGTCGTTGCGGGATTTGTGAGAGAACCTCTTCGGCCACATTGGAGCTGCGATTCAGGAGGCTTGGGTAGTGTTCTTTCCAACGTAGTCTTACAACTGACCAGTTGTATCTCTGCCTTTTCTGGATTCAATTTCTAATGCGGGGTATAAGCAACAACAACAATAATCCCAGAACCATGTGGCTCCATCTGGGTTGGTTTGTGGGATGCAATGGGCTCCAAGGGGGACAACAACAACAACAAAAACAAAAAGACATGTCTGTTGGTTTACATTGCACACATCTGATTAGGGGCGGTCTAAGGTTATTTTATATAGTAAGCAAACATTATTTGGCGGACCCCCTCTCCCTTTGCTTCCGCCCCCTGCCTACTAGCATGGGCGCCGCTGCGCCAGCCGCACCACCAGCCGCACCACCACGCCACCATCGCAGACCTCCCTGCTGCTAGCCTGCTGCCTGCAGAAGCTTCTGAGCATGCACGGACATTTCCGCGCATGCCCAGAACTGCCGGAGTTGAAGTTCAGCTCCGGAGGTTCTGGGCATGCGGCAGCATGTCCACACATGCTCAGAAGCTGCTGCAGGGACAGCAGAACAGGAGCTGAACTTTAGCTTTCTGGGCACGGCGGCGGCTGGCGCCGATCCCTGCTGCTGCCTGCAGCCAGCTTCTGAGCATGCGTGGACATTTTTCGTGCATGCCCAGAACCTCCGGAGCTGAACTTCAGCTCTGGAGGTTCTGGGCATGCGCGAAAAATGTCCGCATGCTCAGAAGCTGCTGCAGGCAGCAGCAGGAGAGGTTTTGCTACGGCGGCGCGGCTGGTGCCGATCCCTGCTGCTGCCTGCAGGAGCTTCTGAGCATGCGCGGACATTTTTCGCGCATGCCCAGAACTGCCAGAGCTGAAGTTCAGCTCTGGAGGTTCTGGGCATGCGTGAAAATGTCCGCGCATGCTCAAGCTGCTGCAGGCAGCAGCAGGGAGGTTTGCTACAGCGGCGGGGCTGGTGCCGATCCCTGCTGCTGCCTGCGGAGCCCATCCAACATGGCGCATGCCCAGAACTGCCAGAGCTGAAGTTCAGCTCCGGAGGTTCTGGGCATGCGCGAAAATGTCCGCGCATGCTCAGAAGCTGCTGCAGGCAGCAGCAGGGAGGTTTGCTACGGCGGTGCGGCCGGCGTGGCGGCGCCCATCCAACATGGCGCCCCACACGTTCAGCTCCGGAGGTTCTGGGCATGCGCGAAAATGTCCGCACATGCTCAGAAGCTGCTGCAGGCAGCAGCAGGGAGGTTTGCTACGGTGGCGCGGCTGGCGCGATCCTGCTGCTGCCTGCCATCTGAACATGGCGGCCCATGCACGTTCAGCTGAACTTTAGCTCCGGAGGTTCTGGGCATGCGCGAAAATGTCCGCGTGCTCAGAAGCTGCGGCAGGCAGCAGCAGGGAGGTTTGCTACGGCGGCACGGCTGGCGCCCGATCCTGCTGCTGCCTGCCGCAGCTTCTGAGCATCTTGCGCGCCCCGCATGCCCAGAACTGCCGGAGCTGAACTTCAGCTCCGGAGGTTCTGGGCATGCGCGAAAATGTCCGCACATGCTCAGAAGCTGCTGCAGGCAGCAGCAGGGAGGTTTGCTATGGCGGTGCGGCCGACGTGGCGGCGCCCATCCAACATGGCGCCCCACACGTTCAGCTCCGGAGGTTCTGGGCATGCGCGAAAATGTCCGCACATGCTCAGAAGCTGCTGCAGGCAGCAGCAGGGAGGTTTGCTACGGTGGCGTGGCCGGCGCCGATCCCTGCTGCTGCCTGCAGCAGCTTCTGAGCATGCGCGGACATTTTCGAGCATGCCCAGAACTGCCGGAGCTGAACTTTAGCTCCGGAGGTTCTGGGCATGCGCGAAAATGCCCGCGCATGCTCAGAAGCTGCTGCAGGCAGCAGCAGGGAGGTTTGCTACGGCGGCGCGGCTGGCGCCGATCCCTGCTGCTGCCTGCCGCAGCTTCTGAGCATGCGCGGACATTTTCGCGCATGCCCAGAACTGCCGGAGCTGAACGTTCAGCTCCGGAGGTTCTGGGCATGCGCGAAAATGTCCGCACATGCTCAGAAGCTGCTGCAGGCAGCAGCAGGGAAGTTTGCTTACATGGACGCACCGTCCCTGCATCTGATGGACCCACCAATGGATTCAACCAGCTGTACTCATGCCCTCATGTGATCAATTTTCCCAGCATGTGGTGTCAACATTGCTTTCACTTTTGATTTGGGAGTGGGGGAGAGAATGGACAAATTGTGTAATTTCCCAACAAGGCTGCTGGCCATTCGGAGGGGAAGTGAGTGACTCACTGCCCAGACGAGGGCGCCGTGCCCTGAGACGTTCCTCCCAGCTGCCCAACTGGAAGATCATTTCCTTTTCACCAGGATGGTGGCCTGTCAAGAATAAGAGACATCCACCATATGCCTCAGTGACATCTGTCTGGCTTTGGGGGAAAGACAATTGCGAGGCGACATGATGTCAATAAGGTCATCTATCCAGATGTTGTGTCTTCCTACATGGCATAATTGATTGGACTGGATGGCCTTTGAGGGTCTCTTCCAACTGGAGTTCTATGATTTGGAACGACACGAGGCCAGGTCCCATTGAAGGTTACCTAACGCCCTGCCTGCCCTCACCTCCAATGGTTGGAAACGCCACCTTGATGATCGAGCACTCACCCTGGGATTTCCCACTTCTTACATAAAGGCCTCATGAGTAAGGCGTCTTAAATAAGCAAGAGTCATTTTCGCCCCTTCCTGTCCCTTCCACCACCCTTTTTTTCCATTTGGGAAAGTAATAGTGAGTCACAGCCTTGGTCCATCTCCTCAACGTGGCGCTGCTCTGGGCAGATGTTTCCTAGCTCTTGATGGGTGCATCTCCATTGTAGAACGGATGCAGTTTGACCCTACTTGAACCACAGTGGAATCATGGGATTTGTAGTTTGGAGCCGGGGGTGTTCAATTGGACCCCTTGCTGACCATGGAGACTCAGGTCTCCGTGGTCAGCAAGACGGCATTCTTCCACCTACGACAGGCTAGGCGACTGGCACCCTACCTGTCCAGGCATGATCTGGCCACGGTGATCCAAGCGACGGTCATCTCGAGGTTGGACTACTGTAACACCCTCTACGTAGGTCTTCCCTTGGCGACAATCCGACTCAAGCTAGTGCAGAATGCTGCAACGCCCACTCTCCGGCAACTGCACTGGCTTCCTATGGAGCACTGTTTTCAAGGTGTTGGTGTTAACCTTTAAGGCCCTGTACGGCCTAGGGCCTGCGTACCTGAGGGACCGCCTTGCCCCATACATTCCCCCGAGATCACTACGTTCAGAGGAACAAAATCTGTTGTTGGTACCATCAATCCGCTCCTGCCATCTGGCTACAACCAGGCAGAGAGCTTTTTCCGTAGCAGCCCCGGTGTTATGGAACTCCCTGCCAAGTGATATCCGGACCATACAAGATCTAATCCCCTTTCGGAGGGCGGTTAAGACCATGCTGTTCAAATTAGCCTTTGACTAGACCACCGGACAGGGTGACTGTTTTTACAGCTGCCTAATATACTGGCGTCTCGGGTTTCAGGAAATGTATACGTTTCTTAATACCTCGTGATGTGACTCGTATTGTTTTAATGTTTTAATATTTTACTGTTTTATTGTACGGCTGCATGGCCACCACATGCCGCCGGTCTTATATGTTGTGACCCGCCCCGAGCCTGCAGGGAGGAGCGGAATACAAAACCAAATAATGAATGAATAAATAAATAAATAACAGCAGCATCTGGCGGCCTTTGAACTGTTCCCGCCCTTTGAAGTGCCAGGCACCTTTTCCTGAACTTTGATTTGCTGAGAGCCGGATGGTCAAGCCCAGGGGAAGGAGGGGCCCAGCAGGGGGGCGGGCCGGTGGGGTTTTGAAGAGACTGTTGTGCGGGAAGAAGTCAGTTCTATCTTTGCCTGCCCTGGATTAAGGACCTATTAAACTACAATTCCTTCAATGCTACTTGGAGTGAGCGTGGTTCATTAGACCCCCCTTGCCGGAGCTTACATAAAGATAGAACTCAACTTCTTCTTCTACGGTTGTGAAACCCCTCCAGCCGTAGCCAACCTTTTGAGATGTCTCATCCCGAGAAGGAACTTCCAGCTGACGTGCTGCCAGAGGAGTCGGGTGAGGATGAGGAAGAAGCCGGTACTGATGGAGAGGGAGACGGAGCCGGGGCCGGGGCCCCGAAGGCGACTCCCCAGGTCGTGATCACCGGAATGGGAACCGAAGTACCGGAGTTCCCAGCCCCAGTCATAAAAGATGTGACACGACGTAAGAAGGGGACTCGAGCAGAAGAAGGGAACGCCTTCCCGACCAGCGGTCTACCCAGCCCGGCGGAAATTCGGATGGAAGCCCAGATATTCGCCTTGACCCAAATGGTCCAGGCCCTTCAGTTCCAAGTGGACATGCTGCAAGGCAAGCTGGAGGGGCCGCCTTGGGGGCTCCCAGATGCCCGACCCCGGGATCGAGTGCCCAGCCGAGCGTCGGAACGAGCAGGCCGGCCTTCAGGGAGAGTGACGTTCCGAAACAGCGGAGACGACTTCGTCCCGGGAAGGGGGGCCTCCACGTTCAACCTGGGTGCCGGTGACCAGAGCCAGGAAGCGACGGGAGGTCGGAGGGACCTGAAGGTAAAGTTCAACGGAGACGCGCGCCAGCTCTCCTATTTTGTCACAAATGTGCAGAACTTCATGATGGACTATGGGGACTCGTTCCCATCGGAGGGAGCCAAAGTGCGGGCCGTGGGGGCCAACTTGAAAGAGGCCGCCGCTGACTGGTTGGTGCAAATGTTTGAAACCCAGGCCCCACAGTTGAGGCAGCTGGACGCGTTCCTGGAAGCCCTACAAACCCGCTTCAGAGACCCCCTAACTGAAGAAAAGGCCAAGGGCCAACTTAAGAGAATCTACCAGGGCCAGAGATCTGTCTATGAATACGCCCTAAACTTTAAGACCATAGCGGGGAAAATCCAAGATTGGTCAGCAGTCACTAAGTTGGAGTGTTTCAAGGCCGGCTTGTGGTCGGATATCCTAGAGTGGGCCATGCACCGGGGAAACCCAGAGACTTTAGAGGACTGGATAGTCTCCGCAGGAAAAGTAGAGTGCGACATGGAACAAATGCCACGCTGCTACCGCGACGGTGGGAGAAGCCGAGGACCAGGCCCAGCCGGGAGGTCGGGGCCCACCAGGAGGCCGTCGCCCAAAGCACGGTCGAGCAGCCGGGAGGGGCTCAAAGGAAAGAAAGGAGCATGCTACTCGTGCGGCCGTGAAGGACACCGTGCCGCCGACTGCCGCCGGAAGGGACTCCCACCGAAAGCCGAAAAGACGCCAGAGCCCAAACCAACCCAGCCGCCTAAGACCCCTACACGCGGTAAGGCCGTGGCGGCGGCGGAGACCGCGCGCGCAACCCGGAGCCTTCGAGACCCAGAGGAGCTGGAGATAGAGACAGAGGAGAGCGACCCCGAGTGGCTGGCAGGAAACGGCAATGATCTGCTGTAGGTGCCCAGCGGCAGGTCCGACCCCTTCAGGGCGGTCACCAGCCTTCGGAGGGGGGGCGCTATGTCAGCGCCGCTTGGCCCGTTTGTTATTCTAACGGACCAAGCACCGCGCACCATCAGATAACAGCAGCATCTGGCGGCCTTTGAACTGTTCCCGCCCTTTGAAGTGCCGGGCACCTTTTCCTGAACTTTGATATGCTGAGAGCCGGATGGTCAAGCCCAGGGGAAAGAGGGGCCCAGCAGGGGGGCGGGCCGGTGGGGTTTGAAGAGACTGTTGCGCGGGAAGAAGTCAGTTCTATCTTTGCCTGCCCTGGACTAAGGACCTATTAAACTACAATTCCTTCAATGCTACTTGGAGTGAGCATGGTTCATTAGACCCCCCTTGCTGGAGCTTACAGGAAGCTGTCTTTCGGAGCTTTTAGAAAGCAGTTCGGTTAGGGGTTTGAGAAACCCAGATGAAAGACAGACTTTGTCCAAGTTAGAGTAGAAAACTAACTTAATAGATAGGTACATGGCCGGATTACCCATAAGGCCAACATAGGCCATGGCCTAGGGGCGCATGCCGAGGAGGGGCGCAGATCACGGACCAAAAAAAAACTGGTCCGCACCCCTCTTTTCCCCTTCCTCATGCCCCTCCTCGCTCCTTCTCCCGGCAAAGTCTCTTGCTCTCTGGGCTGCCCGCGAGTCTCTGGCTGGCCTGACCTCCTGGCTCCCGGGGAAGCCGTCTCCATGGTGACTCACCCGGCTCCCCCGGCGGCAGACTGTAAATTCCTGCAGCCAGAGCCGAGTGGCAGAGTCCGGGAGAGGGCGGTGGGAGGGAGGGGAGAAGGAGTAGGAGGCAACTAGGAGGAAAGAAAGAAAGTAAAGAAGGAAGAGTGGGGGGAGGAAGAGGGGAGAGAAAGGGCGTTGCTTGGGTGGACCTCTCCCAGGTCCCCAGCACGAGAGCAGACCAACCCAGGCTTGCTCCTGCACTCTTGGACCAAATCGGGGTGGCCTGCTTGGCCAAAGGGAGCCGTGGGAGGGGGGGAAGGATCAAGGCCAGGTCTGGCTCTCCTGCCTTCGGGAGCAGCTGTCACACCTCAAGGGCCTCAGGCGTCGCTTTTGCTTGAGCAAGACTTTAGCCAAGAGCCTCAGGCCGCACTTTTGGCTGGGCAACACTTTAGCCAAGGTGATGGAAAGATGTTATCCAAGCCAGCTTGTTTTACTCTCAAACCTTGTATTGGGCCTCCCTGCCTTTCCCGTGAGAAGCCAGGGATGAATGCATAACATAGGCAGCTCAAGGCCATGCCATCCAGCCTCCCTGATAGCGGAGCGCTCCAAAAGGAGCCGAGAGTTTGACTCCCTTGCGTCCAGATGGTAGCCGCTAACGAGCTGTAAATTCCAGAGAGACTGAGGTAACATAACATATAGACAACTATCAATCATGAAGCTGTGACACTCGACGCACTGGCATCAAAGCCAGGGAACCCTATATCTGCCCAGAGATCCCCTATGGGAGCATCTCGTACCAACGCCGCGCTAAGGAGATGATCCGGTGAGAAAGTCTACATTGGGCCTTCCAGCAAGCTTGTGCCAGCCAGCTATCACCAGGCTGTCTTGATCCAGCGTTGTGCCTTGTTCCTGCTTGTCGTTGAGACCCTGAGATTGAACCTGAGAGACTTTACTTTCTACTGAACTCTTTGCCTTTAAGACAAGCCATCCCGGCCTTATTTACTGCGGCTGGGATCCTTTGAAAGACTTCCTTTGCATCCGGCTTGTTTCTGCTTTTGATCCGTTTTGGATTACTAGAAACTGCCATATTATTAACCCAGCTTTCTTCCAGTTCGCTTCCAGTGGAATCCTGTGTTGCTATGGGACTATTTACTCTCCTTGCTGAATCCTGTTGATTGCTGTTGATTGCAAACACTTTCCTATACCTACCTATTCTAAATAAAACCCGTTGAACCTCAGCTGCTGTGTGGTTTATCCAGGAAGGTCAGGTCCCAAGGGCCCCAGGGGGCGACAGCAGCCGAACAAAAGCCGCACAAACCCCAACCTGAATCCTCCCTCGGTCTGCGGGAGCGCACGCCAAGCGGACCTCTCTCTCTCTCTCTCTCTCTCTCTCTCTCTCTCTCTCTCTCTCTCGTGTGCCTTTGGAGCGAGTTTGCACCCACTGCGCTCTTCCCAAGCCTCCCGAGGAGACCTTCAGAGCACAGCGGAGCTTTCCAGACGGAGGCAATGGGGACCTTGGAGGTGACGGGATGGTGCTTACTCGCCTTTCTCGTCTGTTCCGGAGGTACCATGGTGAAAGCCAGCCAAGTGTGGGTCTGAGTGGTGTGTGTGTGTTTGGGGGGGGCGGACAGGGACGGCAGTAGAGGTTGGTTTAAAGGGGGCATAATTCCAAAGTGTGGCCTAGAGCGCAAAAAGGTGTTAATCTGGGCCTGGATAGGTAAAGCCTATAGTTGGCTATTTACCTGCTGGAGCAGTTAGTTATTAGGACTGCTTGGTTCTGTGTTAGGAAGTACAGTTGAAACTGTACCCTATGGTTGAAACGTTGTAATCGCAAGATTTGTACCTCTTAGGAGACTTGTTTGCAACCAACTAAGCTCTGAACTCTGTTATGAAATAAACTGTTGAACATCTTTATTACAGCACCTCTCAATGTCGTTCTTTGTAAAACACAAGCCTTAAAAGAACAAACCCTCACATCGGTGGCTGATCTGATACAACTGGTGACGGCAAATATATTACCTGGTGGCAGTCTGAACATCTGTTGGTGGGGTTCAAAGAACCCACCCTACCACAGTGGGAAGAAAGCCTTACTGCCCAGAGTTATAAAAGGGTTCATTCCTTACATCAGGGCTGTCCAACTGCCGGCCCTGCAGGTGTTTTGGCCTTCAAATCCCAGAAATCCTAACAGCTGGTAAACTGGCTAGGATTTCTGGGAGTTGAAGTCCAAAACACCTGCAGGGTCGGCAGTTGGACAGCCCTGCCTTACATGTTAGTGGCAGTGGTAAGATTTGCAAAGTAGACCTGCCCTGCCTCAGTTAACATAAGGAGCCTGGAAGCCTTCTTTATATATTTCATTCCATTATTTGGCGTATTTACTGTAAGGGTCAAGGGATCCGAGCCCTGACATATTAGGTGGCATGGTGGGATAGCCTGCCCTGCCACACCGAAAAAGGAATGGTCAGTGGTGACTGACCAACGGGCCAACCCTGACCCCTTACACCCACAAACAAACATTTACTTATATTGGAGCCGTGAAATAACTGGCTCAGCCATCACAATATGAACAGATGGACAAAGAGGGCACCGAACAGGGAAATATCCTCGTACTACCAACATTGTTAGATCGTGCCTGGAGGGGTTACGTGGGCCTCTGTTGAATATCGTAAACAGCTCCCTTGAACAAGGAGCCTTTCCAGAGTGCTTAAAAGAGGCGGTGGTAGCTCCATTACTGAAGAAACCGTCATTAGACCCGGCGGTTCCCTCCAACTACCGACCAGTGTCGAACCATTCGTACCTGGGGAAGGTAGTTGAGAGGGCAGTAACGGAGCAGTTGCAGTCTTCTTAGATGATGCAACATGGCTAGACCCCTTCCAGTCCGGCTTCCGTTCGGGGCACGGGACGGAGACGGTTCTGGTCTCCATCACAGACCAACTCCGCTGCCAGCTCGACGAAGGAGGGTCTGCGCTGCTCGTGTTATTGGACCTCACAGCAGCGTTTGACACGGTCGACCACAATCTACTGATCCACCGCCTGGCCGTGGCTGGAGTGAGGGGGACAGCTCTTAAATGGCTGGCCTCCTTCCTCCACCAGTGGTCTCAGCGTGTGAGGAGGGGCGAGGTGGTCTCCGAGGGCTCCCCATTAGTTTGTGGAGTTCCGCAGGGGGCCATCCTCTCCCCGCTGTTATTTAACATCTACATGCAGCCGCTTGCACAGCTGGTGCAGAGTTATGGGCTTGAGTGTCACCAGTATGCTGACGACACCCAGCTCATTCTGAGGATGGAGGGCCATCCCCGATAATTTCCAACACTGCCTCGAAGCTGTTACTGGATGGCTGCGAGCCAGTAGGTTGAGGGTGAATCCGGCGAAGACGGAGATCTTGTGGTTGGGCCGCCCGGGCGATGCAGGTGCCCAGCTTCCGACCCTGGACGGTGTGGCGTTATGCCCATTGTCTTCCGTTAAGAGCCTGGGGGTCCATTTGGACTCCCAGCTGACCATGGAGGCCCAGGTCTCCGCGGTCAGCAAGATTGCCTTCTTTCATCTGCGACAGGCAAGGAGGCTGGCCCCCTATATCTCCCGGAACGACCTGGCCACGGTGATCCAAGCCACGGTCATCTCGAGACTAGATTACTGCAACGCGCTCTACGTTGGCCATCCTCTGTCGGTGACCCGGAAGCTCAAGCTGGTGCAGAACACTGCCGCCCGGCTCCTGTCTGGCACCCCAGCAGGCTGCCACATAACACCTGTTTTGCAGGATCTGCACTGGCTGCCAATTGAGCACCGGATCACCTTCAAAGTGTTGGTCCTCACCTTTAAGGCCTTGCACGGTCTGGGGCCAGCGTACCTGAGGGACTGTCTCTCCCCATATTGCCCTTCGAGATCACTACGGTCCGAGGACTCTAACCTCTTGGAAATACCCTCGGCGAAGCTTGCAAGATTGACATCTACCCGCCGGAGGGCGTTCTCTGTCATAGCTCCTACGCTGTGGAACGCCCTCCCGGCTGGGACCCGGGCCATGAAGGACTTGCTCCCATTTCGGCGAGCCTGCAAAACTCATTTGTTCAAGCAGGCTTTCGGCGGGTAGGCCTTGGCTCATGCCCGCCACTGCCCTTTTGCTCTGGGTCGTTGTACTGCCCATTCTCGAATTCCGTTATTGTTTTATCGTGTACTGCTGTTTTAAATTGTTTTATTGCTCTGTATTTTATTGTGCCTTCGGCTCCTGTAAGCCGCCGCGAGCCTCAGGGAGTCGGCAGCATAGAAGCCCCAATAATAATAATAATAATAACAACATGGCTGTGCCTGCCTGCACTAAATCCTCCTGCACTAAACCCTCTGGTATTTCATAGGAATTTGTTTTCCTGCCAAGCCCAATTTGGCAACTCTGACACTTATTTCTTTTGTTGCTGTCATTGTGTGCCTTCGTGTTGTTTCCGGCGGTGAAAGTGAGGCCAAACTGCATTCATTCTACAGTGTAGATAGACGCACCCTCGGTTGTCTTCCTCTCCAGATCTGACTCAACTTGGAGAGAGCGCCTTGCAAGAGAAGAAAATACCTTTGTGGGTGTGCCAAATCCCCAAATTGCGACTTTAACCATATTTCGGGCGGCATTGGCACCGTGCAAATACGGAATGTGAAAATCCCACAGTTTCACTCCTGCCACTGAGGACGAATGATTTCCAGTTTTCTCCCTGCTGGGAAGGAATTGAGTGTTTCCGTGCCCTTCTTACCTGCACGTCACATATTCCAAAGAGGTTTCGGAAATTCCCCCGCACGGAAATGCCAGTGGGATTTCTGAAACACTTGTTTCCAGGCATCTCCGTGTCTTTCCATAGCATCACAGGGACCATCTACACCAGTGTTTCTCAACCTTCCTAATGCTGCAACCCCTGAATACAGTTCCTCATGTTGTGGTGACCCCTAACCATAACATTATTTTCATTGCTACCTCATCACTGTAGTTGTGTGTGTGTGTGGGGGGGGGGGGCAGGGGCGGTCTACGGTTATTTTATATAGTAAGCAAACATTATTTGGCGCCCTCTTGTCTCCACCCCCTCTCCCTTTGCCTCTGCCCCCTGCCTACTTTGCCTCCACCCCCTGCCTATTTGAACGGGCGCCGCCGCGCCGGGCGCACTGCCGCGCCACCATAACAGACCTCCCTGCTGCTAGCCTGCTGCCTGCAGGAGCTTCTGAGCATGCACAGACATTTTCATGCCCAGAACTGCCAGAGCTGAAGTTCAGCTCCGGAGGTTCTGGGCATGCGCGAACATGCCTGCTCAGAAGCTGCTGCAGGCAGCAGCAGGGAGGTTTGCTACGGCGGCGGGGCTGGCGCCCGATCCCTGCTGCTGCCTGCAGGAGCTTCTGAGCATGCGCATTTTCGCGCATGCCCAGAACTGCCAGAGCTGAAGTTCAGCTCTGGAGGTTCTGGGCATGCGCGAAAATGTCCACGCATGCTCAGAAGCTGCTGCAGGCAGCAGCAGGGAGGTTTGCTACAGTGGCGGGGCTGGTGCCCGATCCCTGCTGCTGCCTGCAGGAGCTTCTGAGCATGCGCAGACATTTTCGCGCATGCCCAGAACTGCCGGAGCTGAAGTTCAGCTCCGGAGGTTCTGGGCATGCGCGAACATGTCCGCAAGATGCTCAGAAGCTGCTGCAGGCAGCAGCAGGGAGGTTTGCTACGGCGGCGGGGCTGGCGCCGATCCCTGCTGCTGCCTGCAGGAGCTTCTGAGCATGCGCCCAGACATTTTTCGCGCATGCCCAGAACTGCCAGAGCTGAAGTTCAGCTCCGGAGGTGCTGGGCATGCGCGAACATGTCCGCGCATGCTCAGAAGCTGCTGCAGGCAGCAGCAGGGAGGTTTGCGACGGCGGCGGGGCTGGCGCCGATCCCTGCTGCTGCCTGCAGGAGCTTCTGAGCATGCGCCCAGACATTTTTCGCGCATGCCCAGAACTGCCGGAGCTGAAGTTCAGCTCTGGAGGTTCTGGGCATGCGCGAAAATGTCCACGCATGCTCAGAAGCTGCTGCAGGCAGCAGCAGGGAGGTTTGCTAGCGGCGGCGGGGCTGGTGCCGATCCCTGCTGCTGCCTGCAGGAGCTTCTGAGCATGCGCAGACATTTTCGCGCATGCCCAGAACTGCCGGAGCTGAAGTTCAGCTCTGGAGGTTCTGGGCATGCGCGAAAATGTCCACGCATGCTCAGAAGCTGCTGCAGGCAGCAGCAGGGAGGTTTGCTACAGCGGCGCAGCTGGTGCCGATCCCTGCTGCTGCCTGCAGCAGCTTCTGAGCATGCGCTGACATTTTCGCGCATGCCCAGAACTGCCAGAGCTGAAGTTCAGCTCCGGAGGTTCTGGGCATGCACGAAAGAAAATGTCCGCGCATGCTCTGAAGCTGCTGCAGGCAGCAGCAGGGAGGTTTGCTACAGCGGCGCAGCTGGTGCCGATCCCTGCTGCTGCCTGCAGGAGCTTCTGAGCATGCGCGCAGACATTTTTCGCGCATGCCCAGAACTGCCAGAGCTGAAGTTCAGCTCCGGAGGTTCTGGGCATGCGCGAACATGTCCGCAAGCTCAGAAGCTGCTGCAGGCAGCAGCAGGGAGGTTTGCTACAGCGGCGGGGCTGGCGCCGATCCCTGCTGCTGCCTGCAGGAGCTTCTGAGCATGCGCAGACATTTTCGCGCATGCCCAGAACTGCCGGAGTTGAAGTTCAGCTCCGGAGGTTCTGGGCATGCGCGAAAATGTCCGCGCATGCTCAGAAGCTGCTGCAGGCAGCAGCAGGGAGGTTTTCTACGGCGGCGGGGCTGGTGCCGATCCTGCTGCTGCCTGCAGGAGCTTCTGAGCATGCGCAGACATTTTCGCGCATGCCCAGAACTGCCAGAGCTGAAGTTCAGCTCCGGAGGTTCTGGGCATGCGCGAACATGTCCGCGCATGCTCAGAAGCTGCTGCAGGCAGCAGCAGGGAGGTTTGCTACAGCGGCGGGGCTGGCGCCGATCCCTGCTGCTGCCTGCAGGAGCTTCTGAGCATGCGCCGCAGACATTTTCGCGCATGCCCAGAACTGCCGGAGCTGAAGTTCAGCTCTGGAGGTTCTGGGCATCTTGTGTCCACGCATCTCAGAAGCTGCTGCAGGCAGCAGCAGGGAGGTTTGCTACAGCGGCGGGGCTGGCGCCGATCCCTGCTGCTGCCTGCAGGAGCTGCTGTGCATGCGCAGACATTTTCGCGCATGCCCAGAACTGCCGGAGCTGAAGTTCAGCTCCGGAGGTTCTGGGCATGCGCGAAAATGTCCGCGCATGCTCAGAAGCTGCTGCAGGCAGCAGCAGGGAGGTTTGCTATGGCGGCGCGGCCGGCGTGGCGGCGCCCATCCAACATGGCGCCCCACGTGGCCGCGTAATTTGCTTACATGGACGGACCGTCCCTGGGGGGGGGGGGTTGATTTTGTCATTTGGAAGTTGTACTTGCTGGGATTTATAGTTCACCTACAATCAAAGAGCATTCTGAACTCACCAACAATGAAATTGAAACAAACTTGGCACTCAAAATTCCCATGACCAACAGCAAATACTGGAAGGCTTTGGTGGGCACTGACCTTGAGTTTGGGAGTTGTGGTTCACCAACATCCAGAGAGCACTATAGACTCAACAAGGATGGATCTGGGCCACACTTGACACAAATCCTCAATATACCCAAATGTGAGCACTGGTGGAGTTTGGGGGAAATAGATCTTGACATTTGGGAGTTGTAGTTGCTGGGATTTATAGTTCACCTACAATCAAAGAGCCCCTTGCACCCTACCAATTATAGAATTGGGTCAAACTTCCTACACAGAACCCTCATGCCTTGAAGGAACTAGCTGGCATGAGCCTCCATCCCACCTCACTCACTCTCGCTCACCCACACATGCGCATCATGCTGCCATGCGCCAAGCACACCTGCTCTCCCCTCCCCGCTTGGAGTCTCAGAATCAGCCCTCCCCTTGGCTGGGAGGCCTGCCAATCACAGCAGAGTAGAGCTTTAGGTGGGAGAATTCACAATCTGTTTCCAAAAAGAAGGAGAAGGAAAAGCGGAGAGAGCTTCAACCTTCTCTTCCAAAGAACTTCCTAAGACCATCAGAAATATATGTTTTCTGATGGCCTTTGGCGAACCCTGTGAAACCCTCTCGCGACCCCCCTGGGGGTCCTGACCCCCAGGTTGAGAAACACTGATCTACACTGTTTGATCCCATTGGAACCACACAATGCTATGGAATCTTCCTCCTTCTCTGCCAAAGAGTGACCGTGCCTTGCAAACCTACACCTCCCAGGGTTTCGTGGCAGGTGAAGTGGGGTCAAACAGGATTAATTCTACAGCGTAGACAGAGTCTCTGCCAAACTGGGATGATGGAAAGATGTGGAGAAGCACAGGATCTCTTTACGTTTTGGACGATGGGCTTTTGATCCTCATTATATGTACACAAACCTCCTGGAAGTGCAGTTTGGATTGAAAGCTACTCCTTCCTTCCTTCCTTCCTTCCTTCCTTCCTTCCTTCCTTCCTTCCTTCCTTCCTTCCTTCCTTCCTTCCTTCCTTCCTTTCCCCCTTCCCCTCCCTCCCTCCTCCTCACTTCTTTCCTTCTCTTTCTTTTTCTTCCATCTTTCCTTCTCCTTCCTTCCTTCAATCCTTCTTGTCCCTCCCTCCCTTCTTCTCCTTCCTTCTCCTTCCTTCCTTCAATCCTTCTCTCTCCTTCCTTATCTTTCCTTCCTTTCCTCCTTCCCCTCCTTCTCTACCTTCCTTCCTTCCTAACTTCTTTCCTTTTTTCCTTCAATCCTTTCTTCCTTCTCTTTCATTCTTTCTCCTTCCTTTCTTCTTCTCACTCCTTCCTTATCCTTCCTTCCTTTCCACCTTCCCCTCCCTCCCTGCCTTCCTTTCATTGCCTTCCTTCCTTCAACCCTTCCCCCTTTTCTTCCTTCTTCCTTCTCTTTCATTCTTTTTCCTTCCTTCCTTCCTTCCTTCTGTTATCGAACAACCGCCAATCCCCCAGGCCGGTTGTCTGACAACCGGGCAAGCCCCTTGGACCGACCGCGGGGCAGAGACCGCGAGGGTTCAGTTAACCTGGCGAGCCCGGAGCGACTAGGTCCTCGTATCCTACCCGCCTCCCTTGATCCAATTATGCTCACCAATGCTGCAAGGTAGAAGCCACGAAATTGTTTATTCTGCTCAGCTGAGAGGATGCGAACCGCAATACCCTGATTCCCGCAAAGAACGCATGCATGTACATTCAAAACATTGGTTTTTAAAGGTTACAGAACTGTCAAAACAATTGAATTTCCGCCTGCCCCTTCTGGGCCGGCTCTGCTGGTGATTGGTTGGAATGTTTGAGGCCAGCTGATGGGTGGGAGGCCGGTCAGTTCCAGGGAGCCTATCAGCGCTCGCTCCCATTTGCCGGCTTCGGCCAATCAGAGGTCTGTGGCCATATATGGAGTTCCAGGAAGGGAAGTTTAGACGGAAATCGCTGTCAATATGGCATATGAATAAAACAAAAGAATCCTAGCCAGGTAAACGACCTGAAGTGACACCTGGGAGTGATGAAATCATTGAGTTGATGTGTCCCATCCGTATGTGAATGGGGAAGAAGAAGAAGAAGAAAGGCCTGGTGATTCACTCAGACCCCTTTGGTGACAAAAGGACTTATTTTGGGGCACACCTGGTTCGAGGCCAGCTGTGGCACCCGCTGTGAAGAACAAACTTTCATTGTCCAGGTTCCAAAGGCGAGCTAAGCTTGACGACTCAGACCGGCGAAGCTGCCTCCAGATCCGGCCAGACGTGGAGTTGAAACAAGAGCTCAATTTCCATAACAAGACTCTGACCGGGCAACGCATGCAATATGAAATGGTGGTCAATAAAGAGGTGTGGAACAGGGCTTGGCAGCATTTCCTCTTGGCAAACATAGTAAACATTCTCAAAGCAGTCTTTTTCTTAACAAGGGCAAGAAGGGGAAGGGTTACAAGGGGTCAAAGGAAAACTTATGAAGCCACACTGTACATACAGGGATACGGGGTACAGAAATGAGTCTATGATCCGTGTCCTTGGGCGAACTACATATCCCAGCCTGCAAAGGCTTGGGCTGCAGGTTCAAAACCCCTCAAAAGCCCATAGATGTATTTTTTGGCTCTCTGGCTGCTTCCAGCCAGGAAGGGATCTTGAGTTCGCTTCAGGGTCCTTGATGAAACTATCTTTCCCAGAGCAGGGAGGGTCCATGATGAATAGCGAGGCTTCTTGGCTCAATCAGCCAGGGAGAAGCGTCAGGAGCAGTCAGGAGAAGAAAAACAATCAGAAAAAAGGCAAATAGAGGCACAGTACTTGGGAGAACTAGATCTTCTTTTTGGCATCAATCTCTGCCCATCACCCAACCTTATCCTTCCTTCCTTTCCACCTTCCCCTCCCTCCCTGCCTTCCTTTCATTGCCTTCCTTCCTTCAACCCTTCCCCCCTTTTCTTCCTTTCTTCCTTCTCTTTCATTCTTTTTCCTTCCTTCCTTCCTTCCTTCCTTCCTTCCTTTCCTTCCTTCCTTCCTTCCTTCTACCTTATCCTTCCTTCCTTTCCACCTTCCCCTCCCTCCCTGCCTTCCTTTTGTTGCCTTCCTTCCTTCAAACCTTCCCCCTTTTCTTCCTTCCTTCCTTCCTTCCTTCCTTCCTTCCTTCCTTCCTTCCTTATCCTTCCTTCCTTTCCACCTTCCCCTCCCTCCCTGCCTTCCTTTTGTTGCCTTCCTTCCTTCAACCCTTCCCCCTTTTCTTCCTTTCTTCCTTCTCTTTCATTCTTTCTCCTTCCTTCCTTCCTTCCTTCCTTCCTTCCTTCCTTCCTTCCTTCCTTTCCACCTTCCCCTCCCTCCCTGCTTTCCTTTCTTTGCCTTCCTTCCTTCAACCCTTCCCCCTTTTCTTCCTTCCTTCCTTCCTTCTCTTTCATTCTTTTTCCTTCCTTCCTTCCTTCCTTCCTTCCTTCCTTCTACCTTATCCTTCCTTCCTTTCCACCTTCCCCTCCCTCCCTGCCTTCCTTTCATTGTCTTCCTTCCTTCCTTCAACCCTTCCCCCTTTTCTTCCTTTCTTCCTTCTCTTTCATTCTTTTTCCTTCCTTCCTTCCTTCCTTCCTTCCTTCCTTCCTTCCTTCCTTCCTTCCTTCCTTCTACCTTATCCTTCCTTCCTTTCCACCTTCCCCTCCCTCCCTGCCTTCCTTTTGTTGCCTTCCTTCCTTCAACCCTTCCCCCTTTCCTTCCTTCCTTCCTTCCTTCCTTCCTTCCTTCCTTCCTTCCTTCCTTCCTTCCTTCCTTCCTTCCTTCCCTCCTCCTTCCTTCCTTTCCACCTTCCCCTCCCTCCCTGCCTTCCTTTTGTTGCCTTCCTTCCTTCAACCCTTCCCCCTTTTCTTCCTTCTCTTTCATTCTTTCTCCTTCCTTCCTTCCTTCCTTCCTTCCTTCTACCTTATCCTTCCTTCCTTTCCACCTTCCCCTCCCTCCCTGCTTTCCTTTCTTTGCCTTCCTTCCTTCAATCCTTCCCCCTTTTCTTCCTTTCTTCTTTCTCTTCCTTTCTTCCTTTCTTCCTTTCTTCCTTTCTTCCTTTCTCCTTTTTTCTCTCTCCTTCCTTATCCTTCTTCCTTTCCCCCTTCCCCTCCCTCCCTTCTCCTTCCTTCCTTCAATCCTTCCCTTTCTCCCTTTCTTCCTTCTCTTTCCTTCTTTCTCCTTCCCGTTCCTTCCTTTCTTCCTTGTTCGTTCCTTTCTAGTTTATGTTCCGATTACCCATAGGAAGTAATAGGAGCATAAGCTAGAAGGGAGCGCACAAGGTGAAACATCTCAATACGAAGTGTTTCAGCAGCCTTCCTTCGCCTCATTGTTGGTGTGTTCTGCAATGTCTGTTGCGCAATGTGGGCCGCAACGTGGCATTGTCTGACGCCACTCGAAAGGGTTATCGCATCCAGTGTCTGAATCAAAGCACATGGGCCTCTCTGGCAGGCCCTTATCTCAAGGTTGGCCCCTTGAGACGGCGATCGGACACAACCCATGCTGCCTTTGTTTTGTCTCTCTCTCAGACTTCCTTGTGGCAAATGCAAACCTTGCGCAGTCGGGCAATCGCAGCCAAATATGCAACTGCGGCATCCTTTGGACCGAGATCCAAAACAAAGGCCTGGGCCGCTGTCCTTCCCAGGGCCGGGCTCTCTTTTGCTCCTGCTTGACCAAAGACGGCGAGTTTCGAAAGTCTATCGCGCTCAAGAAGTCCAGACTGCATTCGGTGGAGAGTGATGCACACTACATCAGTGTTTCCCAGCCAGTGTGCCGTGGCTCCAACTCCCACCATTCCTAGCAGCCTCAGGCCCTTTTCCTCCCCCCCCCCCTCAGCCACGTAAGCAGGAAAGGGCCCCAGGCTGTTAGGAATGGTGGGAGTTGGAGTCCAAAGCACCCAGAGGGCCAAAGTTTTCCCACGCCTGTTTGAGGGACCTTAAAGTGGTGAGCCTCCTCCCAACATTGTGATTCTGGATAGAAAACAAACAACAACATAACATAACATTGTTTGAGTCCACAGTGCTCTCTGGGTGTAGGTGAACTACAACTTCCAAACTCAAGGTCAATTCCCAAGCAAACCCTTTCAGTACTTTCTGTTGGTAATGAGAGTTCAATATGCCAGGTTTGGTTCCATTCCACTGTTGCAAGAGTTCAGGATGCTCTTTGATTGTGTGTTAACTATAAATCCCAGAAACTGTAACTCCCAAATGTCAAGGTCTATTTTCCCCAAACTCCATCTGTGTTCACATTTGGGCATATTGAGTATTCGTGCCAAGTTTGGTCCTGATCCAACATTGTTTGGGTCCACAGTGCTCTCTGGATATAGGTGAACTACAACTCTAAAACCCAAGGTCAATGCCCACCAAACTCTTATAGCACTTTCTCTTGGTTATGGGAGTTCTGTGTGGGAAGTTTGATTCCATTCCATCATTGGTGGAGTTCAGAATGCTATTTGAGTGCGGGTGAACTATAACTCCCAGCAATTACAACTCCCAAATGACAAAATCAATCACCCCCCAACCCCACCAGTATTCAAATTTGGGTTTCTGCCATTCCTGCCAGGATATCTATGTTGTGTTCATCGAAACAGGCCCAGGTTTCACACTGAGTGTATAAATACATTTAAAAACATATTAACTGTATGTATTACTTGTGTTAGAGCAGGGCTGTCCAACTTCTACCGGCCCAGGGGCCTGAATTCCGGTCACTGATGACCTGGGGGGCCGAAGGGTCTGCCCCTCCCTGGCTCCATCCCTTCCCGGCTCCACCCCTCCCCAGCTCCGCCCCCTCCCCGGCTCCAATTTACTTACAATTGACCTTGAGTTGTGGAGTTGTAGTTCACCTCCATCCAGAGAGCACTGTGGACTCAAATAATAATGGATCTGGACCAAACTTGGCATGAATACTCAATAGACCCAAATGGGAACACTGGTGGATTTGGGGGAACCTTTGAGTTATTTGAGTCCACACTCAAATTGGGACACACCAAAAAAAACCCAAACACCTCAATGCCGTCGCAGGGCTTGATGGGGCCTCCTTTCCCAGAGGCCCAAAGAGCTCCCTCCCTCCCTGAAGGGAAAACAAGCCGCGGGGGCAGGCGCAAAGGAAGCCACGTTGCGCCCTGCACGCGGGGGAAGGCAGCACAAGGGGGAGGGGGCGTGGAGGAGGGGAAGGAAGCGTCGCCAAGGAAACCGCCGCTGAGGGACCCCTCCCCCCCTCACCCAACGTCCCACTGTTTTAGATTGATTGATTCGAGCCCGGCCCTTCCTTACCCATACTGCGGGAGCC
The DNA here is from genome assembly GCA_030556195.1 of Anolis apletophallus. Lineage (NCBI taxonomy): Eukaryota > Metazoa > Chordata > Lepidosauria > Squamata > Anolidae > Anolis > Anolis apletophallus. The sequence goes on along the minus strand of JARBWK010000145.1, from coordinate 18,919 downwards.
CCGCCACAGGGCCGAAGCGCCAACGCCAACGCCGTCCCCGAAGAGCCCCGCGGCTCTCCCATCCGTAGGGCGGGAAGCGAGGGCCCTCCAGAGGAAGACGGAGCCAGGAGGGGCTTTCCCTGCCTCACTCCCCTCCTCCCTCTCTCTGAGGGAATGAATGGGGGCTGGCCTGGAAGCAGCCGCGAGGGAGGAGGAGGCGCGCGCCCAGGCCGGCCGCAAATCCCGCGGGACCCGAGATTTCGGCAGCTATCGCGAGACTACGCAGCCACAGACGGGATTTTGACCTCCCTCGACATTTATTTATTTATTTGTTTGTTTGTTCAGGCTTCTATGCCGCCGACTCCCGGGGGCTCGCGGCGGCTCACAGGAGCCAAAAGGCAACAATAGAAACAGTGATAAAAACAGCAAAAGCAAACTAAAACAACAAAACAGGTAAAACAGCTAAGCTGTACAGCAGTAGCATACATAAAATGCACGGGCCTATTCTCCAAAAGCTTGCTTGAATAAGTGGGTTTTGCAAGCCCGTCTAAACGGGAGCAAGTCCCTCAGGGCCCTGGTGTCGGCCGGGAGGGCGTTCCATAGCGTGGGAGCTATAACTGAGAACGCCCTCCGGCGGGTAGATGTTAAGCGTGCCAACCTTGTTGATGGTATCTCCAGGAGGTTAACGTCCTCAGACCGTAGTGATCTCGATGGGCAGTATGGAGTGAGACGGTCCCTCAGATACGCTGGCCCCAGGCCGTGTAAGGCCTTAAAGGTGAGGACCAACACTTTGAAGGCGACCCGGTGCTCAATGGGTAGCCAGTGCAGATCCTGCAAAACAGGTGTTATACGGCAACCTGCTGGGGAGCCAGACAGGAGCCGGGCGGCAGTGTTCTGCACCAGCTTGAGCTTCCGGATCGCCGACAGAGGAAGGCCAACGTAGAGCGCGTTACAGTAATCTAGCCTCGAGATGACCGTGGCTTGGATCACCGTGGCCAGGTCGCTCCGGGAGAGATAGGGGGCCAGCCTCCTTGCCTGGCGGAGATGGAAAAAAGCAGCCTTGCTGACCGCAGAGACCTGGGCCTCCATGGTCAGCTGGGAGTCGAGATGGACCCCCAGGCTATTCACGGACGACGATGGGCATAACGCCACACCGTCCAGGGTCAGAAGCTGGGCACCTACCCCGCCCGGGTGACCCAGCCACAAGATCTCCGTCTTCGCCGGATTCACCCTCAACCTACTGGCTCGCAGCCATCCAGTAACAGCCTCGAGGCAGTGTTGGAAATTATCGGGGACGGATCCCGGCCTGCCCTCCATCCTCAGAATGAGCTGGGTGTCGTCAGCGTACTGGTGGCACTCCAGCCCATAACTCCACACCAGCTGTGCAAGCGGCTGCATGTAGATGTTTGTTTATTTATTTATTTATTTATTTATTTATTTATTTATTTATTTATTATTCGGGCTTCTATGCCGCCGACTCCCTGAGGCTCGCGGCGGCTTACAGGAGCCGAAGGGCACAGTAAAATACAGGCAATAAGCAGTTAAAAACAATTAAAAACAACAGCAGTACAGTAATTAATAACACAGTTGACACAATGAACAGCACATCATCCTCAGAAGAACGCATAGATGGCGGGGCATGGGCAGGACTGACTCACCAAAGGCCTGCTTAAACAGGTATGTTTTACAGGCCCGTCTAAACGGGAGCAAGTCCTTCCTAGCCCGAGTTCCGGCCGGGAGGGCGTTCCACAGCGTAGGTGCTATGACAGAGAACGCCCTCCGGCGGGTAGCAGTCAGCCTTGCGAGTTTAGCTGAAGGTATCTCCAGGAGATTGGAGTCCTCAGACCGAAGTGATCTCGGAGGGCAATATGGGGTGAGACGGTCCCTCAAATACGCTGGCCCCAGGCCGTGTAAGGCCTTAAAGGTGAGGACCAACACTTTGAAGGTGATCCGGTGCTCAATTGGCAGCCAGTGCAGATCCTGCAAAACAGGTGTTATACGGCAACCTGCTGGGGTGCCAGACAGGACCCGGGCGGCAGTGTTCTGCACCAGCTTGAGCTTCCGGGTCACCGACAGAGGAAGGCCAACGTAGAGCGCGTGTCAGGAACTTCAATGCTTTCCAGTAAAGACGCTACAGAACTGCTGCTTCTTCCAGTGGTAGTTTATTGAAGACACAAAACCTATAAAGCTGAAGCACCCGCTTCCCATCACCACAATCCTTATATACTAATCCCTCCCCCATGCAATGCCTGGAGAGGGTTGCATCCTGACTCAGCAATCCCAGTGAGTCTTTGCATTACCCAGAGTTCCCTGGGTATTACATCATACCCCAGAGTCTTATCTAGACCAAAGGTCATAGTCCCAGTATATTCAACTGCAAAGAAATAGAGCAGAGTTCATGGTTGAGTCATCTCTCTCTGACTCAGCAACTCAGGTGAAAGTAGTAGGCTCATGGCAGGCTGGGATCTGTCTCTGGCCCCAGGCATAGAGATTCTAGCCCTGACAGCGCGTTACAGTAATCTAGCCTCAAGATGACCGTGGCTTGGATCACCGTGGCCAGGTCGCTCCGGGAGAGATAGGGGGCCAGCCTCCTTGCCTGGCGGAGATGGAAAAAAGCAGCCTTGCTGACCGCAGAGACCTGGGCCTCCATGGTCAGCTGGGAGTCCAGATGGACCCCCAGGCTCTTCACGGAAGACGATGGGCATAACACCGCACCGTCCAGGGTCGGAAGCTGGGCACCTACCCCGCCCGGGCGACCCAGCCACAAGATCTCCGTCTTCGCCGGATTCACCCTCAACCTACTGGCTCGCAGCCATCCAGTAACGGCCTCGAGGCAGTGTTGGAAATTATCGGGGACGGATCCCGGCCTTTTAAGGGCTGTCCCCCTCACTCCAGCCACGGCCAGGCGGTGGGTCAAAAGATTGTGGTCGACTGTGTCAAACGCTGCCGTGAGGTCCAATAACACGAGCAGCGCAGACCCGCCTTGGTCGAGCTGGCAGCGGAGTTGGTCTGTGATGGAGTCCAGGACCGTCTCCGTCCCGTGCCCCGAATGGAAGCCGGACTGGAAGGGGTCTAGCCACGTTGCGTCATTTAAGAAGGACTGTAGCTGCTCCATTACTGCCCTCTCAACCACCCAGTCTGTGGCTGGCGTAGTCTCGCGATGCTTGCCTAAACCCGGAAGTAGGTATTTTTTAAAAATTATTTTATTTTATTTTTATTTTTTTATTTGTATTTTATTAAAACAAGTCAGGGGGCCACAGGGAAGGGGCTCGGGGGCCGTGTACGGCCCCAGGGCCGCCTGTGGGACAGCCCTGTGTTAGAGTGTCATTTTGTGTCATTTTGGTTGGTGGTGTGCCCCAGGATTGTGTAAATGTCAAAAACGTGCCGCGGCTCAAAAAGGTTGAAAAACACTGCCCTCCATGGCAACGCCTCAGCCACATAGTGTTGGTGTGTCAACAACAGCTGCACAAAACAAGGGAAAGGAAAGGAACACCTTCTTGGCCGGAAGCAGCCCTTCCTTCGCCACAGGTGGTCATGCGTGTGTCTATTATTTTACATGCAAGAATGACTTTAACATTATGAAATTTATTTATTTCCTATCAAAAGCATTGCATAAATTACTGTAAAACTGATAAAAATAGAAGGCACGCAGGCGGCTAAATATATTTTGACCAAAAACGGGCGACAGCAACGGCATAGTCTGTAGCCTCCAACAATTCCTCCTCTGTACATGAACAAGCATGCACGTGTGGAGTTGTGTGTTCTCCTCCACAGTCACACAAGGTGTGGGATTCTTCTAGGCCAGGCCTGCCCAACAGGCGGCCTGTGGGCCGTACATGGCCCGCCAGCCCCTTGGATGCGGCCCTCCTACCCTGCTGCAATTTTTTTAAAAAAAAAATTCCGGAAAAAAGTGCGCATGCGCCCGCTTCTGATGCTGGCGTGGTTTCGCTTCTGAGGCTGGTGTGATGCTTTGGGAGGGAGGGCGGAGCCATGGGGATTAGCCCATGGCTCCGCCCTCTCTCCCAAAGCGTCACGGCAGCCTCGGAAGCGGCGGTTTCGCCCGCTTCTGACGCTGGCGTGACGCTTTGGGGGGGAGGGCGGAGCCATGGGGAGCTGCCCGTGGCTCCGCCCTCTCTCCCGAAGCGTCACGCCAGCCTCGGAAGCGGCGGTTTTGCCGCTTTCTGGCGGCTGGCGTGACTTTGGGGGGGAGGGCGGAGCCATGGGGAGCCGCCCGTGGCTCCGCCCTCTCTCCCAAAGCGTCACGCCAGCCTCGGAAGCGGTGGTTTCACCCACTTCTGGCACTGCCGTGACGCTTTGGGGGGAGGGCGGAGCCATGGGGAGCCGCCCGTGGCTCCGCCCTCTCTCCCAAAGCGTCACGCCAGCCTCGGAAGCGGCGGTTTCACCCGCTTCCGAGGCTGGCGTGACGCTTTGGGGGGGGCGGAGCCATGGGGAGCCGCCTGTGGCTCCGCCCTCTCTCTCAAAGCGTCACGCCAGCCTCGGAAGCGGCGGTTTCACCCGCTTCCAACGCTGGCGTGACACTTTGGGGGGGAGGGCAGAGCCATGGGGAGCCCCCCGTGGCTCCGCCCTCTTTCCCAAAGTGTCACGCCAGCCTCAGAAGCGGCGGTTTCGCCCGCTTCTGGCACTGGCGTGACGCTTTGGGGGGGAGGCGGAGCCATGGGAGCCGCCCGTGGCTCCGCCCTCTCTCCCAAAGCGTCACGCCAGCCTCGGAAGCGGCGGTTTCGCCGCTTCCGAGGCTGGCGTGATGCTTTGGGAGGGAGGGCGGAGCCATGGGGAGCCGCCCGTGGCTCCGCCCTCTCTCCCAAAGCGTCACGCCAGCCTCGGAAGCGGCAGTTTGGCCAGCTTCTGAGGCTGGCGTGATGCTTTGGGGGGAAGCGGAGCCATGGGGAGCCGCCCGTGGCTCCGCCCTCTCCCAAAGCGTCACGGCAGCCTCGGAAGCGGCGGTTTCGCCCACTTCTGGCACTGGCGTGACGCTTTGGGGGGAGGGCGGAGCCATGGGGAGCCGCCCGTGGCTCCGCCCTCTCTCCCAAAGCGTCACGGCAGCCTCGGAAGCGGCGGTTTCACCCACTTCTGGCACTGGCGTGACGCTTTGGGGGAAGGGCGGAGCCATGGTGAGCCGCCCGTGGCTCCGCCCTCTCTCCCAAAGCGTCACGGCAGCCTCGGAAGCGGCGGTTTCGCCCACTTCTGGCACTGGCGTGATGCTTTGGGGAGGCGGGCGGAGCCATGGGGAGCCGCCCGTGGCTCCGCCCTCTCTCCCAAAGCGTCACGCCAGCCTCGAAGCGGCGGTTTCACCCACTTCTGGCACTGGCGTGATGCTTTGGGGGAGGGCGGAGCCATGGGAGCCGCCCGTGGCTCCGCCCTCTCTCCCAAAGCGTCACGCCAGCCTCGAAGCGGCGGTTTGGCCCGCTTCTGGCACTGGCGTGGCGCTTTGGGGAGAGGGCGCGAGCCATGGGGAGCCGCCCGTGGCTCCGCCCTCTCTCCCAAAGCATCACGCCAGCCTCGGAAGCGCGGTTTCACCCACTTCTGGCACTGGCGTGACGCTTTGGGGGAGGGCGGAGCCATGGGGAGCCGCCCGTGGCTCCGCCCTCTCTCCCAAAGCATCACGCCAGCCTCGGAAGCGGCGGTTTCGCCCGCTTCTGAGGCTGGCGTGACGCTTTGGGGGGAGGGCGGAGCCATGGGGAGCCGGCTGTGGCTCCGCCCTCTCTCCCAAAGCGTCACGCCAGCCTCGGAAGCGGCAGTTTCGCCCGCTTCTGACGCTGGCGTGATGCTTTGGGGGAGGGCGGAGCCATGGGGAGTCGCCCGTGGCTCCGCCCTCTCTCCCAAAGCGTCACGCCAGCCTCGGAAGCGGCGGTTTCGCTCACTTCTGGCACTGGCGTGACGCTTTGGGGGAGGGAGGCGGAGCCATGGGAGCCGCCCGTGGCTCCGCCCTCTCTCTCAAAGCGTCACGCCAGCCTCAGAAGCGGCGGTTTCGCCGCTTCTGACGCTGGCGTGACGCTTTGGGGGAGGGCGGAGCCATGGGAGCCGCCCGTGGCTCCGCCCTCTCTCCCAAAGCATCACGCCAGCCTCGGAAGCGGCAGTTTCACCCACTTCTGGCACTGGCGTGGCGCTTTGGGGGAGGGCGGAGCCATGGGGAGCCGCCCGTGGCTCCGCCCTCTCTCCCAAAGCATCACGCCAGCCTCGGAAGCGGCGGTTTCACCCACTTCTGGCACTGGCGTGACGCTTTGGGGGGAGGGCGGAGCCATGGGGAGCCGCCCGTGGCTCCGCCCTCTCTCCCAAAGCGTCACGGCAGCCTCGGAAGGGGCGGGCCTGGAAGCAGCCGCGAGGGGGAGGCCCACGCCCAGGCCGGCCGCAAGTCCCGCGGGACCCGAGATTTCGGCAGCTATCACGAGACTACGCAGCCACAGACCTCCCTCGAAATCCCGTCTGTGGCTGGCGTAGTCTCGCGATGCTTGCCTTAACCTGGAAGTAGGGTTTTTTTTGTTTTTTTATTTTTATTTTTAATTTGTATTTTATTAAAACAAGTTAGGGGGGCGGAGGGAAGGGGTTCGGGGGCCGTGTACGGCCCTAGGGCCGCCTGTTGGACAGCCCTGGTCCAAGAATCCCTGGAGCTGAGTAGCGACCACTCATTCCAAAACCTTGCCCAAGAACGGAAGATTCGAGATTGGTCAGACTACTGGGTCCGATTCTAATTTTAGGAACGACTCTCTCTCTCTCTCTCTTTCAAAGCTGATCTGCCAATGTTCCTCTTGCACAAGAGCGCATCAGATGCCTTGGATGTCTCCCAGAGCTTCTGTGCGAATGCTTCCAGCTCCCACTCATGGGATTGCAAGGCAGACTGGATGCTGCTGGAAGTCCAGGGTGGGGAGAAGGGAGCAAGTGGAGCCAACATAAAGAAACATGCCCTCCAACCAGGGGCGGTCTAAGGTAATTTTATATGGTAAGAGAACATTATTTTGGTGCCCCCCCCCACATTATTTTGGCACCCCCCAAACATTATTTTGGTGCCCCCAAACATTATTTTGGCGCCCCCAAATTATTTTGGTGCCCCATTTTTTGGCGCCCCCAAACATTATTTTGGCGCCCCCAAACATTATTTTGGCACCCCCAAACATTATTTTGGCACCCCCCAAACATTATTTTGGCCCCCCAAACATTATTTTGGTGCCCCCCAAACATTATTTTGGCCCCCCAAACATTATTTTGGTGCCCCCCCACATTGTTTTGGCGCCCCCACACACATTATTTTGGCACCCCCAACATTTTTTTGGTGCCCCCCAAACATTATTTTGGCGCCCCCCCAACATTATTTTGGCGCTCCCCCAAACATTATTTTGGTGCCCCCCAACATTATTTTGGGTCCCCCAACATTATTTTGGCGCCCCCCCAACCAAACATTATTTTGGTGCCCCTCAACATTATTTTGGCGCCCCCCAACATTATTTTGGCGCCCCCAAACATTATTTTGGTGCCCCCAACATTATTTTGGCGCCCCCCAAACATTATTTTGGACCCCCAAACATTATTTTGGCCCCCCAAACGTTATTTTGGCGCCCCCAAACATTATTTTGGTGCCCCCAAACATTATTTTGGTGCCCCCAACATTATTTTGGCGCCCCCAACATTATTTTGGTGCCCCCCAACATTATTTTGCCGCCCCCAAACATTATTTTGGCGCCCCCCAACATTATTTTGGCGCCCCCCAAACATTATTTTGGCGGCCCCCCAAACATTATTTTGGCGCCCCCCAAACATTATTTTGGCGCCCCCAATATTATTTTGGTGCCCCCAACATTATTTTGGCGCCCCCAATATTATTTTGGCGTCCCCCAAACATTATTTTGGCGGCCCCCCAAACATTATTTTGGCGCCCCCCAAACATTATTTTGGTGGCCCCCAAAATTATTTTGGCGGCCCCCAAACATTTTTGGCGCCCAACATTATTTTGATGCCCCCCAAACATTATTTTGGCGCCCCAAACATTATTTTGGCGCCCCCAATATTATTTTGGTGCCCCCCAACATTATTTTGGCGCCCCCAACATTATTTTGGTGCCCCCAACATTATTTTGCCGCCCCCAAACATTATTTTGGCGCCCGCCAACATTATTTTGGCGCCCCCCAAACATTATTTTGGTGCCCCCCAACATTATTTTGCCGCCCCCCACATTATTTTTTGCCCCAAACATTATTTTGGCGCCCCCCCAAACATTATTTTGGCGGCCCCCCAAACATTATTTTGGCCCCCCAAACATTATTTTGGCGCCCCCAATATTATTTTGGTGCCCCCCAACATTATTTTGGCGCCCCCAAACATTATTTTGGCGCCCCCCAACATTATTTTGGCGTCCCCCAAACATTATTTTGGTGGCCCCCCAAACATTATTTTGGCGCCCCCCAAACATTATTTTGGCGCCCCCAATATTATTTTGGTGCCCCCCAACATTATTTTGGCGCCCCCCAAACATTATTTTGGTGCCCCCAACATTATTTTGGCGCCCCCAAACATTATTTTGGCGCCCCCAAACATTATTTTGGTGCCCCCAACATTATTTTGCCCCCCCAAACATTATTTTGGCGCCCCCCACATTATTTTGGCGCCCCGCCAAGCATTATTTTGGCGGCCCCCAAACATTATTTTGGTGCCCCCAAACATTATTTTGGCACCCCCAACATTATTTTGGTGCCCCCCACCATTATTTTGGCACCCCAAAACATTATTTTGGCGCCCCCTAAACATTATTTTGGTGCCCCAACATTATTATGCCGCCCCAAACATTATTTTGGCGCCCCAACATTATTTTGCCACCCCCAAACATTATTTTGGCGTCCCCCCCAAACATTATTTTGGCGCCCCCCAAACATTATTTTGGTGGCCCCCCAACATTATTTTGGCGCCCCCAAACATTTTTTGCCCCCCAACATTATTTTGACGCTCCCCAAACATTATTTTGGTGCCCCCAACATTATTATGCCGCCCCAAACATTTTTTTGGCGCCCCCCAACATTATTTTGCCACCCCCCCAAACATTTTGGCGGCCTCCCCAAACATTATTTTGGCGGCCCCCCCAAACATTATTTTGGTGCCCCCAACATTATTTTGGCGGCCCCCCCAAACATTTTTGGCCCCCAACATTATTTTGACGCTCCCCAAACATTATTTTGGCCCCCCAACATTATTTTGCCCCCCCATGTAAAACAAATATACAATTATAATATCACAATACCATTAGTAGTATTATATTGTATCAATGTATATACAATATATTATAGTACATACTGTACTCATACTATATTATATCATAATTATATTATACTACATTATGATATAATTATATTACAATATATTGACATAATATAATATAACATTCTATTTTATTATTATTATTATAAAATAATAAATAACATTATTCATTTAAATAAAATTATCCTCTACTAAATATTTTCATTACTCCTATAAAACTCAAATAAACTAAAATAAAATATTATATATTACTATTTGCCTGCGCAGTTGCGCCTGTCTCTCCTTGATGCTCCTGGCCGGTGTGCGCACACGGGGAGGTGGGTTGGTTGTGGTAGGGTTCACACGTAATTGGGCCTGGCGAGGCGGCTACTTCCGGTGGCGGCTGTCAGGAGGCAATACATCGCCAATACCCCTTTGGCTCCCCTCCCCCTTTGTCTCCACCCCCTGCCTACCCAATTGGGTCACCATATTCGGCAGCAGGGCGGAGACAAAGTGAGAGGGGAAGCACTCCCTGCCTGCCCGATAGGGAATGCTTTGCTTGCAGGCTTCTGTGCACAGGAGCTACTAAGCATGCACGGAGGTTTTTGCGCATGGGCAGTTGCTCCTGCGCTCAACTTCAGCTCTGGAGCAACTGCGGCTGTGCGAAAACCTCTGCACATGCCCAGAAGCGGCGTCGGAGCGCACAAGGCCAGGGCCCAAAAGCAGGCAGCCGCAGCGCTGCCTGAGGAACATCGGCAGGGCCAGGATGCTGTCTGGCGCCGGCGCCCGGCGGGCGGGGGAATTCGCCCCTTCCCAGATGGTGCCCCATGCGGCCGCTTCCTTGGCCTACCTGTAGGACCGCCCCTGCCTCCAACTCCCCCAGTCCAACAGCGACAATCCCCACTTGTCCTCTGACTTCCCTCTTTCTCTCTCTCCTTTTTGTCCTCAGCTTACGCCAATTGCTTCAAATCGAGTCAAGACATGCAGTAGTTCTTTATTCGTTCAGTCACTTCCGACTCTTCATGACCTCCTGGACCATCCCATGCCTTAGCTCCCTATTGGCCGTCACCCTCCCCAGCTCCTTCAAGGCCAAGCCAGTCACCTCGAGGAGACCATCCATCCATTGCCCTTGGTCGGCCCTGAAAAGATTTGCTTTCGCCACCTAAAAGCTAGTGTAGATTTAAACTAACCCCTGACCACTACGTGGAGACGCAGCCTAAAGCGTGCGACCCACTGTGAGAGGATCTATTTACAATTACGCTGCCACCATATTAATTCTCTGGCTACCAATGTGAGGGTTTATCTTGATGCTTCTATGTTGAAATGATATGACTGAGAGAGTTTCATGAAGGAACATCAAACAGTTTATTTTCACAAACGAGTTCAATGCTTAGTTGGTTTCAGACTACAAAGAGGTACAGACTTGAAGGTTTCAAACAAACTTACACTGGGGTATAACTTCCCCTGACACTGGGGTATAACTTCCCCTGACACAACCACACGGGCACCAGCAGTTCTACTACTTAACTGCTTACTACCGGGTTACTCTCAACCCTAACTTCCGTCCGGAGCATGGGACGGAGACGGTCCTGGTCTCCATCTTGGATGAGTTGCGCTGCCAGCTGGATCAGGGCGGATCGGCGCTGCTCGTGTTATTGGACCTCATGGCGGCGTTTGATACAGTCGATTATGATCTATTGACTCACCGCCTTGCCAGGGCCGGAGTGAGGGGGACAGCCCTTAATTGGGTGACCTCCTTCCTCCGGAACCGGCTACAACGAGTGAGGAGGGGCAAGGATGTCTCCGGGGGTTCCCCGCTTCTTTGCGGGGTTCCTCAGGGGGCTATTCTCTCCCCCCTCTTATTTAACATCTCTATGCGACCACTTGCCCAGCTGGTGCGTAGTTTTGGGCTGGTGTGCCATCAGTACGCTGATGACACCCAGCTTACCCTGAAGATGGAGGGCAGCCCCGAATCCGTACCCGATAACTTCCATCGTTGCCTTGAGGCCGTCACTGGATGGCTGCGAGCCAGTAGGTTGAAGGTGAATCCGGCAAAGACGGAGATCCTGTGGCTGGGTCCTCCGGGCTGTAGGGATGTTCAGCTTCCAACCCTGGACGGCGTGACATTATGTCCGTCGCCCTGTTAAGAGCTTAGGAGTGACCCTGGACCCCCTGTTGTCGATGGAGGCCCACGTCTCCAGCGTCAGCAGGGTAGCATTTTTCCATCTTCGCCAGGCGAGGAAGCTGGCCCCCTACTTGTCCCGGTGCGACTTAGCCACAGTGATCCAAGCCACGGTCATCTCGAGGCTGGACTACTGTAATGCTCTGTACATTGGCCTTCCTCTGTCGGTAATCCGGAGACTCAAGCTGGTGCAGAACGCTGCAGCGCGACTCCTGGCGGGGGTCCCAATTGGCCACCACATCACGCCAATCCTGCGCGAACTGCACTGGCTCCCTATTGAATGCCGGATTGCCTTCAAAGTGTTAGTCCTGACTTTTGAGGCCTTGCGTGGTCTGAGGCCAGTGTGCCTGCGGGACCGCCTTGTCCCATATCATCCCACCAGATCACTGCGCTCCGAAGAGCTAAACCTCCTGGTCATCCCAAATGTGAGGACCTACCATCGGTCCGCAACCCGCCGCCGGGCATCCGTGCCACCCAGGGCCTCCTCCCGTTCAGGAGAGCAGTCAAGACATTGCTGTTCCAGCAAGCCTTGTTTGAGGTATACATCACATGACGTGAACCCATTTATATAATAGATTATTTTTTTGAATATTTTTTGAATTTCCCCCCCGAATTTCCCCCCAAATTTTTAAAATACTTTTGGGGGGGGGGGGTTCCAGACCTCCTGCCCCCCCATGGGTGCCGCCCTAAGCCATGGCCTAGGGTGGCCTTATGGGTAATCCGGGCCTGACCAATACATAGATCTGACTTATACATGGGTCTGACTTATATATGGGGTCACCTTATATCAGTGATTTTCAACCTTTTTTGAGCCGCGGCACATTTTTTACATTTACAAAATCCTGGGGCACACCATCAACCAAAATGACACAAAATGACACTCTAACACAGTCATACAGATAGCTAATATGTTTTTGAATGTATTTATACCTGGGTTTGTTTCGATGAACACAATTGATTTTGTCATTTGGGAGTTGTAGTTGCTGGGAGTTATAGTTCACCCACAATCAAAGAGCACTCTGAACTCCACCAATGATGGAATGGAATCAAACTTCCCACACAGAACAACCATAAGCAAGAGAAAATACTATAAGAGTTTGGTGGGCATTGACCTTGAGTTTTGGAGTTGTAGTTCACCTATATTCAGAGAGCACTGTGGACTCAAACAATGTTGGATTAGGACCAAACTTGGCATGAATACTCAATATGCCCAAATGTGAACACAGATGGAGTTTGGGGAAAATAGACCTTGACATTTGGGATTTACAGTTTCTGGGATTTATAGTTAACACACAATCAAAGAGCATCCTGAACTCTTGCAACAATGGAATTGAACCAAACTTGGCACATTGAACTCTCATTACCAACAGAAAGTACTGAAAGGGTTTGCTTGGGAATTGACCTTGAGTTTGGAAGTTGTAGTTCATGTACACCCAGAGAGCACTGTGGACTCAAACCATGTTATGTTGTTTGTTTTCTATCTATCCAGAATCACAATGTTGGAAGGAGGCTCACCACTTTAAGGTTCCTCAAACAGGCAAGGGGAAACTTCGGCCCTCTGGGTGCTTTGGACTCCAACTCCCACCATTCCTCACAGCCTGAGGCCCTTTCCTGCTTAAGTGGATGAGGGGGGGGAGGAAAAGGGCCTGAGGCTGCTAGGAATGGTGGGAGTTGGAGTCCAAAACACCTGGAAGGTCCAAGTTTGCCCATGCCAGCTTTCGACAGAGACCTCTTCCTCCCCCTTCGCGGCCTTCCTTCCCCCTCCTGACCAACACTTACTTTTTCTTCTCCACTGCCGCTTCTGCCGCCATTTTGATCCGAGGGGGCAGCATGAGCGTGTTCAGGAGGGGAGGGGGGAGGGAGGCGTGACCCGTGCGGGCGCTACTGCGCAGACTCGCCCCAGAGCAAAGCGAGCAGAGCGAGGCTGGGAAGAAGGGAGCCCGAGTGGAGAAGGAAAAGTGTTCGGCAGGAGGGGGAAGGAAGGGGATTGGAGTTACAATTTCTGGGATTTATAGTTAACACACAATCAAAGAGCATCCTGAACTCTTGCAACAATGGAATTGAACCAAACTTGGCATATTGAACGCTCATTACCAACAGAAAGTACTGAAAGGGTTTGCTTGGGAATTGACCTTGAGTTTGGAAGTTGTAGTTCACCTACACCCAGAGAGCACAACTGAGGATCGCTCACGGCACACTGGTTGGGAAACAATGCCTTATTTCAGTGTTTCCCAACCTTTTTAGAGCTGTGGCACACTTTTTACATTTGCAAAATCCTGGGGCACACCACCAACCAAAATGACACAAAACGACACTCTGACACAGTCATACATACAGTTAATATGTTTCTAAATGTATCTATACACTCCGTGTGAAACCTGGGCCTGTTTCAATGAACACAACATAGATATCCTGGCAGGAATGGCAGAAAGACACAAACTTCCCACACAGAACTCCCATAACCAAGAGAAAATGCTATAAGAGTTTGGTGGGCATTGACCTTGGGTTTTGGAGTTGTAGTTCACCTATATCCAGAGAGCACTGTGGACTCAAACCATGTTGGATCAGGACCAAACTTGGCATGAATACTCAATATGCCCAAATGTGAACACAGATGGAGTTTGGGGAAAATAGACCTTGACATTTGGGAGTTACAGTTTCTGGGATTTATAGTTCACACACAATCAAAGAGCATCCTGAACTCTTGCAACAATGGAATTGAACTAAACTTGGCATATTGAACTCTCATTACCAACAGAAAGTACTGAAAGGGTTTGCTTGGGAATTGACCTTGAGTTTGGAAGTTGTCGTTCACCTACACCCAGAGAGCACTGTGGACTCAAACCATGTTGGATCAGGACCAAACTTGGCATGAATACTCAATATGCCCAAATGTGAACGCAGATGGAGTTCAGGGGAAATGGACCTTGACATTTGGGAGTTGTAGTTGCTGGGATTTATAGTTCCCCTACAATCAAAGAGCATTCTGAACCCCACCAATGATAGAACTGGGCCAAACTTCCCACACAGAACCCCCAGGGGCAAGAGGAGGTCTCTACTTGGGGAAAGGGAGGTGGGCCTTCCCAATGCAGGGAGAGGGAGAGACCAAGTAGACAACAGGTGGGGAGGGGGGGGGTTGTAATTTTGTGCCTTTATTGAGGTAGGTTTCTTAGGGTTTTTATACTTCAACACACTAGACTCTCCCCTGTTGTAATGTATACATTTCACTGAGACTCTCAAATGGAGGACAGTAGAAAACCATCCGGCATTCCTGGAGGTTCCAATGGGGAAAGGGAGGCGGCACACCTGGGGGGGGGTGGTTGTAATTTTGCCTTTATCGAGGTACGTTTCTTAGGGTTTTTATACTAGTGTGCCAATTTTCCACGGCACACTGATGATGAGAAACACTGCCTTGTATGCTTCAAATAGGTACTCCGAATGTGCCGGTGACCTGTTTGTCATGGGTCTTGTTTTGGCTCTGCTTCCTTTGGGACTCTCCCTCCTTGTGTTTTCTGGAAAGGGCAGGAAGGATGCCATGCGGTGTAGCTTTGGTCATCGGGCGGATCCCAAAATAGCCGCCTCGAGTAATGTATTTCCTGATTTATTCATTTTGGAAGAAAAATAGTGAGGAGGATGATCCGGTGAGGCGGCGATACTCACCCATTGGGTGGGTACTTTACACGTCCCATTAGCTAATTGTGAAGTCAGGGCTGTCTGTCGCTCTCGAAGACGGGGTTTCCCACTATTTCTCTTGCTTTTTTTGGCCCTAGTCACCCTTTGCCCCCCGGCCTCATTTGCATAGTGGGAAAAGGTACAAAATGCTCCGGCTTGCCAAAGGCCGCCGACTTTCAGAGCCGAGCTTCGCTAAAGGTAAGAGGATTCGGGGCCAAAGGGCCACCCGTCCAGTCCCCTCGGGATGCAGAACGTCTCCGTCTGGTCTCTGTAAAGATTTGGCACGGGTTTCTCAGAGTCAAGAGAGCAAAGAATGTCTTATCTGGGTGAGCGCCGGAGAGGGAGGCGGAGGCGTCGCTGGCACCGACAATTGCACAAGGATCTTGCAGCCATTCGGTCCAAGGCAACGTCCCATCTCTGATGCAGCAGAAACTCACCAAAAGCCCATGTGTGTTTTATTCCCACCCAGGAGGCACCACATTGGAAAGCTTTCAACTCTTCCACTGAGAATACAGAGGGGGGAAATCGGAGGCTCAATGGGACGTCCTCCCAGGTAAGTGCGCAGAGCGGTCTGTCGTATCCAAATACTTCGAACTCAGGCACAAAAATATGCCTAACAGGTCCTAGGGACGGAAACATCCATTGGAAAACTGTCTTTCAGATCCGCTTGAAGCAAACCAACTGCCTGGAAAATATAATAATATTAGTAATAATAATAATTGATTTATAGCAGTGGTTTTCAACCTTTCCAACGCTGTGACCCCTAAATATAGTTCCTCGATATCTGGGAAATTGGGACCTCCAGGAAAGGGAGGGGGGGGGGAGAGTCTAATTATTGCATGTTATTTATTTTATTTATTTATTTATTCGGACTTCTATGCCGCCGACTCTCTAAGGCTCGCGGGCGGCTCACAGAGCCGAAGCAACAAAAATACAAAGAGTGGGGTAAAACATCACAGGGTAACCAACAGCAGATAGGGAGGGGGACCAGGCTCATGCCGGTGGGCAGAGCCACCCGGTGGAGCTATCGAGGGCGACCATCAAATGGGGGAGCCGGGGGTGTCCCACAACGAACCGAGACTCCCTAAGCAGTGACAGTCACTGCTGTTGGTCGTTGCCGGCCTGAGGACCATGCCTCGTTTTCGGGGGCTTGTCCACCCTCCTAGATTTTCGCCAGTGGTTGCCTGCGGGCAGTGTTCCGGAAAGTCCTGGGACGGGGCCCTGGGGCGCCTTCCGGCAGACAGCCTGGGGGAGGTATTACAGAGCAGGGAGGGTTACATCCTCCGACTGCTGTCCCCTGCCCCGTCCCCCTGTGATGACCTGTATCCGTTTTCATCTGATGTATCGAACCTTGGCGACCCATCGCCTGAGCTGATCACAGTCAGGGGACCATCGGAGTCGGCCTGCATAGAAGTCGGGGCCGCTCCCCAGGAAATAAATAAATAAATAAATCAGTGTTTCCCAACCAGTGTCCGGGCACACTTGGCCCGCGCAGCCTAGCCTTGGGCGGTGAGATCAGGTGGCCGTGGCAATTGGAACCTCCAGGAAAGGGAGGGGAGGGCGTGGTCCCAGCGTATCCTAGCGATGTTTTTATCATATGCTGTATGTTTTATTGTATGTTGTGATCCGCCCCGAGCCTGCAGGGAGGAGCGGAATACAAGGTTGAATAAATAAATAAATAAATAAATAAATAGTGTGTTGAAGTATAAAAACCCTAAGAAACGTACCTCGATAAAGGCACAAAATTACAACCACCACCCCCTCACAACACCCCCATTCCCTTGCGGTTTTTGTAAGGGCTGGTGGGCAGCCCAACCACTCTACGTTTGATATGCACTGTTCCTTTTTAAACAATAAAATCTATTTTCAAAAAAAAAATACAACCACCCCCCTCCCCACCCGTTGTCTACTTGGTCTCTCCCTCTCCATGCATTGGGAAGGCCCGTCTCCCTTTCCCCAAGTAGAGACCTCTTCTTGCCTGCTGGGGGTTCTGTGTGAGAAGTTTGGCCCAGTTCTATCATTGGTGGGGTTCAGAATGCTCTTTGATTGCAGGGGAGCTATAAATCCCAGCAACTACAACTCCCAAATGTCAAGGTCCATTTCCCCTTAACTCCATCTGCGTTCATATTTGGGCATTTTGAGTATTCATGCCAAGTTTGGTCCTGATCCAACATTGTTTGAGTCCACAGTGCTCTTTATAAGGTGAACTACAACTGGAAACTCAATGTAAAATTGTTTGAGTCAAACTCTTATAGCATTTTTCTCTTGGTTATGGGAGTCCTGTGTGGGAAGTTTGTGCCTTTCTGCCATTCCTGCCAGGATATCTATGTTGTGTTCATCGAAACAGGCCCAGGCTTCACACTGAGTATAAATAGATTTAACAACATATTAACTATATGTATGACTGTGTTAGAGTGTCGTTTTGTGTCATTTTGGTTGGAGGTGTGCCCCAGGATTTTGGAAATGTAAAAAATGTGCCGTGGCTCAAAAAAGGTTGAAAAACCCTGGCCTAGGGGACGGTGGAGGGAGCGTGCAGCCTGCACTAGAGCATCCCTCTCCCGGCATTGGCAAGCATATGGGGAGGAGGGCTGGTGCAGGGCGTGTGGTCCCTGCACTTGCCCACTTCCCCCGCGCACTTGCCAACACTGGGAGAGGGACACTACCCGGTGTTGGCAAGTATGTGGGGAAGAGGGCCAGTGCAGGGACCAGGGGATGGTCATGGAGTGCGCTCCCTGCACGGAACCTCTTCCACCCCCCCCCACCCCGGTCATGTGCACCCTGCATCAGCCCTCGTCCCCTACTTCTCAGGGCCCTTTTGGCGCTCTGTGGGTGGTGCATGCGGCCTGCAGGAGGGGGCGGGGCCTAACGAGGTGGTGTCCCGGCCCCACTGAAATGGTCAAATGACCCCTCTGGGGGTTGCGACCCCCAGGTTGAGAACCACTGATTTATAGGCTGCCCTACCTCCCCAAAAGAGACTCAGGGAGGCTTCTGAACAAAAAATAGAAAGGTAAACATTCAATGCTTTGTGTCTGGAATCACTGGGTTGCTGTGAGTTGCCTGGGGCGTGTGGCCGTGTTCCAGAAGCATTCTCTCCTGACGTTTCACCCACATCTATGGCAGGCATCCGCAGAGGTGGTGCGGTCTGTTGGAAATGAGGCAAGTGAGGTTTATATACCTGTGGATGCAGGCCCGGATTACCCATAAAGCCACACTATGCCATGGCCTAGGGTGGCAGCCATGGGGGGGGGGGGGTGCAGCCGGTCCGGACCCTCCAAAATTAAAAAAAAATTTTTTTTTAAAGTTCAATCTTCGGGTGCTCCTTCAGTGAAGGAAAGGAGGGGGGGCCACGCCGAGCGATCAAGGAGGAGGCGGAGGGAAGTCCCACTGCCCTCCTCGGTGGGGGTTGAAGGCCAGCCCCCTCCCTTCCTTCAGTGAAGGAAGGAGGGGCGGGGCCACGCCGACGCGAGCAAGGAGGAGGCGGAGGGAAGTCCCACTGCCCTCCTCAGGCCAGCCCTACTTCCTTCTTCAGTGAAGGAAGGGAGGGCGGGCCACGCCGACGAGCAAGGAGGGAGGCGGAGGAAGTCCCGCCGCCTCCTCGCCAGGCCAGCTGCCAGCCCTACTTCTTCAGTGAAGGAAGGGAGGGGCGGCCACGCCGACGCGAGCAAGGAGGAGGCGGAGGGAAGTCCCGCCGCCCCTCCTCGCTTGTGTCAGCGTCAGCCCTCCTTCCTTCAGTGAAGGAAGGAGGGGCGGGGCCACGCCGACGCGAGCAAGGAGGAGGCGGAGGGAAGTCCCACCGCCCCTCCTCGCTTGTGTCAGCGTCAGCCCTCCTTCCTTCAGTGAAGGAAGGGA
>JARBWK010000144.1:0-60251 GCA_030556195.1 Anolis apletophallus | reverse complement strand
AAAGACTCCACACAGGAGAGAAGCCACACAAATGCCTGGTGTGTGGGAAATGTTTTGCTCACAGTTCAGCCTTGGTGAGCCACAAAAGACTCCACACAGGAGAGAAGCCATACCAATGCCAGGAGTGTGGGAAATGTTTTGCTCAGAGTTCAGCCTTGGTGAGCCACAAAAGACTCCACACAGGAGAGAAGCCATACCAATGCCAGGAGTGTGGGAAATGTTTTGCTCACAGTTCAGCCTTGGTGAGCCACAAAAGACTCCACACAGGAGAGAAGCCATACCAATGCCAGGAGTGTGGGAAATGTTTTAATCA
Organism: Anolis apletophallus; assembly: GCA_030556195.1. Lineage (NCBI taxonomy): Eukaryota > Metazoa > Chordata > Lepidosauria > Squamata > Anolidae > Anolis > Anolis apletophallus. The sequence continues at coordinate 59,938 of JARBWK010000144.1, read as the reverse complement.
GAGTTCAAACTTGGTGAGCCACAAAAGACTCCACACAGGAGAGAAGCCACACCAATGCCAGGAGTGTGGGAAATGTTTTGCTGTGAGTTCAGCCTTGGTGAGCCACAAAAGACTCCACACAGGAGAGAAGCCACACAAATGCCAGGAGTGTGGGAAATGTTTTGCTCACAGTTCAGCCTTGGTGAGCCACAAAAGACTCCACACAGGAGAGAAGCCATACCAATGCCAGGAGTGTGGGAAATGTTTTGCTCAGAGTTCAGCCTTGGTGAGCCACAAAAGACTCCACACAGGAGAGAAGCCATACCAATGCCAGGAGTGTGGGAAATGTTTTGTTCAGAGTTCAGCCTTGGTGAGCACAAAAAGACTCCACACAGGAGAGAAGCCATACCAATGCCAGGAGTGTGGGAAATGTTTTGCTGTGAGTTCAGCCTTGGTGAGCCACAAAAGACTCCACACAGGAGAGAAGCCATACCAATGCCAGGAGTGTGGGAAATGTTTTGCTGTGAGTTCAGCCTTGGTGAGCCACAAAAGACTCCACACAGGAGAGAAGCCATACCAATGCCAGGAGTGTGGGAAATGTTTTGCTGTGAGTTCAGCCTTGGTGAGCCACAAAAGACTCCACACAGGAGAGAAGCCATACCAATGCCAGGAGTGTGGGAAAGGTTTTGCTGTGAGTTCAGCCCTGGTGAGCCACAAAAGGCTCCACACAGGAGAGAAGCCATACCAATGCCAGGAGTGTGGGAAAGGTTTTACTCAGAGTTCAAACTTGGTGAGGCACAAAAGACTCCACACAGGAGAGAAGCCATACTAATGCCAGGAGTGTGGGAAATGTTTTTATCGGGGTTCATACTTTTTGAACCGTCAGAAGGAATGTACAGGAGAGAAATCGTCTAAAGAGTTGGGACTAAACTAATAAAATGTGTTGCAACCCCAAATGGCAGGTTCTGGACATTCTGGTGCAGGAGACTAAACATTCAACGTTTCCCGATGAACACGTGTGGTTCCCTTGGCTTTAAGTTGGGTTTGGCTTGACTCTGAGACAACTTTCTTTGTGATTTTGAACTCTTGTTCAGTTTTGTTGGGGGTGGGGGTGGGTTGTTCTTGTTTGACTTGGGATGGTTTTGAATAATTCTTTTGCTTCTCTGGACACTGTTTGCATTGAAGAAACTTTTTAGTGGAATACTAAAAGTTTCTCAGGTTTTGACTTTTACCTGTAACTCAAGCACTGAACTACATCTGAAACCATAACGCTTTGTACAAGTATTACCGAAACCATTAAGCTTTTGTGCCTGTTCAGAATAAATAACCATCTTTGTTCATACCAAACAAAAGTCTCTGAATGCCTTCTCATACAAACTCCACATCTCAGGAGGCAGCTTGTGGAAGAGTTTTGTATTTGGTGGCAGCGTGTGTTCAATTTTTCGAAGTAAATAACGGGCGGAGAATCCTCTACAGTCGAGGGACACAAAGTGGGATGTTCCTCACAGCTCTTAGGGTTCTGCCGTTGCAGTAAATATCTGATTTCAAACAGAACCCTTTGAGAAGTTCTGCCTAAGATTTGGTAGAGTCCCCCTTCTTGTCCCTTAAATCCCTAAGGTGGGGTCCTGTTCTTGGAGCAGCAGAAAGCCGGCTCTTTGTGGCAATCCTCCAGAGGGTTAAATACGATTCTTATGCCACTTATTAAAAAACCATACCACATATACTTGAGTATAAGCTGAGTGTTTCAGCCCTTTTTTAGGGTGAGAAAGCTCCCCATGGCTTATGCTTAGGTGAGGGTCTTGGTGGGAAGGCGTGGGGCTGAAAAAAGCCCTCCTTTAATCCCCGTGCCCTTCCGCCAGGACCAGAAAAAACAAGCAGGCTAAGAATGCAAAGAACAAACAAGGGCAAAGGGAAGCCTCACACGATAATCAAATACATTATAATATAATATTCAAGTGATTATATATCCAGAAAGGTACAATACCAGTACAGAGCGCCAGCTAAATATGAAGGTCCCGACTGAAAGTATAGTCCTTGGTCTCCAAATAGAGTACGTGGATCCTCCAAAGGGCAAAAAAGTTCCACAAGTTCCAGAATAAATCCACAATGGGGAAGAGTAGAAATAAGTATCTATTTCGCAAAATTTAAGTCTCTGGATTTTATAAATTAAGGAAATCAGTTTGTCTGTGTAGAGCAGGCCTGGGCAAACTCTGGCCCTCCAGGTGTTTTTGAACTTCAACTCCCACAATTCTTTATTATTATTATTATTATTATTATTACATTTCTATTCCATGTCATTACAAAATGCAGTGGATTGGGGGCTGTCACGAAACGCCTAGTGGTCATCACGTGGGTCTGAGGCCTGTGGATGGAGGTTGGGAGAGAGAGAAGCCTTGGCTGACTGGAGGGACTAGGCCTGAGGCCCAGGCGTTGCCATAGCAACACAGCTCTCCAGGCGGCAGCAGGAAAGGGGCGGGGCTAACGGCCAGTCTGGGAAGGTTCCTGCCAAGGGTCAGTTCAGAGGAGAGACTCCTCCTGGCGAGGTGGGAGCAGCACTCCGGGGTCTCCCTGGTCACTCTGGGCCTTGCGCTCTTCAGGAGTAAAAGGATTATTTAACTCTGAGGAAGGAACAATCCAGGACAGGGTCTCTCACCCTCCTCATGCCGTGACCCCTTAATCCCTTTCCTCATGTGGTCGTGACCCCCAACCATCACATCATTATTTTCGTTGCTGCTTCATAACTGTCATTTTGCTCCTGTTCTGAATCGTCGTGTCAATCTCTGAGAGGCAGGAGGTATTTTCATTCACTGGACCACATTTGGCACAAACACCCAATACGTCCACATTGGAATACTGGTGGGGTTGGGAGGGGATTGATTTCATCATTTGGGAGTTGTAGTTGCTGGGATTTATAGTTCGCCTACAATCCAAGAGCATTCTGAACTCCACCAACGATGGGATTGGACCAAACTTGGCACGCAGGACTCCCAGGACCAACAGGAAAAAGTGAATGGGTTTGATTAGCATTACGATTCATAACAGCAGCAAAACTGCAGTGAGGCCGTAGCCACAGAGGGAATGTGATGGGGAAGGGTCACCACAACATGAGGAACTGTATTGCCATCAGTACGCTGATGACACCCAGCTTATCCTGAAGATGGAGGGCAGCCTCGAATCCATACCCGATAATTTCCATCGTTGCCTTGAGGCCGTCACTGGATGGCTGCGAGCCAGTAGGTTGAAGGTGAATCCGGCAAAGACTGAGATCCTGTGGCTGGGTCCCCCGGACTGTAGGGATGTTCAGCTTCCAGCCCTGGACGGCATGACATTATGTCCGTCGCCCTCTGTTAAGAGCTTAGGAGTAACCCTGGACCCCCTGTTGTCGATGGAGGCTCACGTCTCCATCGTCAGCAGGGTAGCATTTTTCCATCTTCGACAGGCGAGGAAGCTGGCCCCCTACTTGTCCCGGCGCGACTTAGCCACAGTGGTCCAAGCCACGGTCATCTCGAGGCTGGACTACTGTAACGCTCTGTACATTGGCCTTCCTCTGTCGGTAATCCGGAGACTCAAGCTGGTGCAGAACGCCGCAGCGCGACTCCTGGCGAGGGGGTCCCGATTGGCCACCACATCACGCCAATCCTGCGCGAACTGCACTGGCTCCCAATAGAATGCCAGATTACCTTCAAAGTGTTAGTCCTGACTTTTAAGGCCTTAAATGGTCCCATATCATCCCACCAGATCACTGCGCTCCGAAGAGCTAAATCTCCTGGTCATCCCAAATGTGAAGACCTACCATCTGTCCGCAACACGCCGGCGGGCTTTCTCTGTTGCAGCCCCAACCCTGTGGAACGCACTGCCCGCCGGCATCCGTGCCACCCAGAGCCTCCTCCCGTTCAGGAGAGCAGTTAAGACATTGCCGTTCCAGCAAGCCTTCGGGGTTAGCTAGACTGTAGCCCGCGCTGCCTAGCTGACACCCCACTGCGACTCCGTCTGCTGTTTCAACTGTTCTAATTCTAATTCTATTCTAATGGTGTTACTGTGGTTTATGAGATATCTGTCAATTGTATTTTACGAACTGTTGTGAGTCGCCCCGAGCCGTTGGGGGCGGCGGCAGACAAATGCGAAATAATAAATAAATAAATAAATTGGGGGTTGCGGCATTCGCTGCTCTAGGCCTTCCAGGTGTCCTTGCCTTCTTCTGGGATTATTATTACCTCAGGTCGGGCCTACTGAGGAGGAGGAGGAGAGGGAGGCCCAAGGGAGGCCTGAGGCCTGTGCTTAGGCGTCGGGGTCAGCCTGGGAATCAGCCCTGGGTTGCCTCCCCGGGAGTGGAGGGAGGGAGGCCCCCTCGGGAAAGGCCCCCGGGCGCCAGGGGAAGGCCGCTCCCCTCACCCCCTTCCTTGGCCCCCTTCCAACCCCTCCCCTTGTTGCCTGCAGGTTCTCCATGTGCCAGGCTGGGTCCACATCCATGTCTGGTGGGCTTTGCAGTGGCCTCTGGGCGAGGGTGAAGGCACCGCACCTCCCACCCTCCCAGGACCACCTTCCCAACTCCACCTGGGCGCAAAGAGGGTTCTAAGGGGGGGGGAGGTGTCCGTGTGCCAGGCTGGGTCCAAGCCCCTCGCCAGTGGGGGTCCCCGTGGGCTCTGGAAGAGGGAGGCAATCGGGAATCCCTCACCCACAAACACACATAGATGCAGAGAAACAGATAGATAGGTGTGTGTGTGTGTCAAGGAAAATGGGGGCACTTGACGCCCCATGTTTTGAAATGTGCCTGTTTCAAAAGTATGCTTTAAAAATGACAGTTGCTCTGGGAGTGAGGCTTGCGCTGTTTGTGTCATTGCCACCTCCCTCTTTCCCTTTCTTCCTTCTCTCCCTCCCTCCTCCCTCCTTCTTCCTTCTTTTTCTTTCCTTTGGGTCTTGCTTCTCCGTCGGTGGTTCCAATCTGATCTGCGCCGCTTGTCTTGTTCTCGTGTGAAACTGACCTACGGAACCTTCTCTCTAATAGTTCATAATCATTCATAATTGTTCATCCGTTCACCCGCTTCCGACTCTTTGTTGTGGCCTCCTTTGTGACCCTCCCAGGCCAGAGCGGCCTCTCCTCCTCGTTACTCGCTAGTAAGAAGAGCCGGAAGCAACCCCAGCCGGTCCCCCAACACAAAGAGCCACGGCCTGGGACCCTCGACCCCTTGCAGGGCAGGCTGAGAAAGCCCCCTCCGCTTGGATGGAAACCCATGGCTTTTGTCTTGTTTATTTGTTTATTATTTACCGTATGTATACCCCGCCCTTCTCACCCCGAAGGGGACTCAGAGCGGCTTTACACGTAGGAAACAATTCAATGCCTTGGAAACAACATACAGTTAAAATAAACATTTAGGTTGAAACCAAAGAATTGAAACATCTAAACATTACATCAGTTATTTAAAGACTCTGAGGTTGTAGTCCTCACCGAGGCCTTCCACAGGCAGGAGGGTCAAGTGGCAGGGAAAGCCCCCCCTTCCCCCATCGGCCTCTCTGTTTACCTGCCTGCCTTTCTCTCCTCCTATATTTCCCATGTTAGGCTGATACATCCCAGGGACACAACTCTTTTCCTGAGCACACGGCCAGCCCCTGAACCCTCCACATTCCTCTCCTGTGAGCATGGAGAGAGGCAAGGTGTCTGCGGTTACTTCGATGGCCAGGTTCTGTCCACTTTCCTGTCTAGTTACGTCGCTCTTTGAATCAAGCCTTGTGCAACTTGTCAAAGGCTGACTCTGCTCCCTGAATTGCGGAAGCATCAGAAGCTCCTGATCTGCCGAACTGTGGTTGTTGCCGCTTCCCCCTTTGACTGCTTTTTTCCTTTCCCAGACCCACAACCCGGATCCTTCCCTCGGCAGAGAAGGCCGTCCTGCGGAAAGGAGAGAGGCTCCAGGCCGAAGTGGAGAAGGACCAGCAGAGGCAGGAAGGTCAGGTGGAGGGAGGAGGAGGCCTTGGCCTAGGACTGAGACACGAGGGATCCCAGGAGCCAGAGAGATGGGAGGGACCCCAAGGGCCACCCAGCCCCACCCCTTCTGCCAGGCAGGGAAACACAACCCAAGCCCTCCCGACAGATGGCCATCCAGCCTCTGACTAAATGCTCCCAAGAAGGAGCTCCCACCAGACTCGGAGGCAGATCCAACTCTTCTTCTTGCCCTCAGGAAGTCCTTCCTCATTTCAGGAAGTCCTTCCTCATTTCAGCAGAATCCCTTTTCCTGCCCTTTGAACTCCTGGCTCCGTTGTCCCTTAGTCTCCAGAGCAGCAGAAAGGAAGCCTCTCCGGAGAAGAAAACCGGTGGCCTCCCAGCCTGGTGAGCAGATCGGTGTGAGGGAAGCAGGCTCACGCCTGCAATTACTGCCAGCCCGGCCCAAACCAACAACGCAAAGTGAGTAACGGGGAGACCTGGGACAGAGGGGACAGAAGATAAGCCAAACAACGGGCGGGAACCCCCCCCCTCCCAAGAAGCCCCAAATTTAGAGGCCCAACCACACAAAAACAGACAGGGAGAAGCCACGAGAAGGGCGGCGAGCGCGACCCCCTCCTCCCCTTCCCACCGGCATCACAATTAAGGGACGATAAGAGTCGACGGGGGAAAAATAATAGTAACATCACCAGGCATCAAAATGGCGGACCAAACAACAACCTAGGAGGAACGGGAGGAAGCCTCTTTGAAGAAGAAGACCTCCATGTTTAGGCGGGAAATCCCAATCAGCCACCGGGGAAGGCGGGGAGAAGCCAGGAAGTGAAGGCAACAAGACATCCGGACTCTATTGGGGAGCGGACACCAAGGGGGAGAAGAGGCAGGAAGTAAAACGGGCGGGAGCCCGCGATCACTGACTGCCCAGTCCATTCCACCAACACCGGAGAAGGAGGGGGTAAGGAAGCCTATCGTCCCGGGGAACAGGAGAGCCGCTGACCAAGGGAAAAGTGAAGCTAAGGACAGGAGGGAAAAAGCCTTGCGGGGACGACCAGAGCGGGGAGGACCGGAGCGGAGAAGGCACCCGGGGGAAAGCCACAAAATAAAAGGAGAAGAGAGGAAGAAAGGGACAGGAGTAAAGAACAAACAAAAAACGAAGGAGGGGGAAAAGAAAGAGCCCCCCCCCCGAACAGGGGCACCTGGAAAGAAGTGATCAGCCTGGGCAAAAGGGGAGGGCTGATTGGTGCAAAGGGCAGTAAGGGAAAGAGCAGCAATCAGTTGGCAGGGGATTTGACAGAGCAGTGCACCCATCCTGCTCTCCTGCCAAGTTTCATCTAGCCAAGCAGCCCATTCGCTAAATAATACTGCCAGCTCTGAGTAGGAGTCAGACACAGGACAAACAACTATGTCTCTGAAGGATATTCTGAGAGAGTTGCAGAGGCTGGGACAAAAGCAGGACCTGATCCTAGAAAAGGTGGAAATAATGCTAGGGGGGCACAAGAATGCGGTTCAGGAGCAACCTCACTGGGGGAGAGATGAACAAACTGAAGAAGGGACCGCTATGCTGACGAATGAGTATGAAGAAGGAAAGGGAAAAGATAATGGCAAGGAAAAGGAATCAGCAATGCAAGGCGAATTGAAGGAGAGAGAAAAAAATATAGACCAAAAGCAAAAGCAAGAAGTATGGGAACAGCTGGAGTCCATTCAGAGAGCTAAAAATGCTGGGGCTGTGCCACAGAATGCTGTCAGCTTGTCCACCAAGACTAGGATGTACATTGCCCTCCAGCAGAACCCCTCTCAGCTCCCAAAGAGGAATAAAACCAACGGAACTGGAAAGCACTTCAACAAAAGAAAAGCCAAGGGAACAAAGAGAGCCGAAGAGGAAAGATAAACTACAGAAAATATGCCCTCTCCATGCAGTGATGACTACAAGCTATGGCCTCTGGAAACATGATCCCCAGAGGCGGATGAAGGAGAAGCAGAATCCCTAAAGAAAATGGTTAGATACGACCTCAGGGAAAAGGAACGAACAGAACTAACTACCTAACCGACAAATACTAGCTAATGGTCATGGGCACTCTAATCACCTAATTGAAGGGTTAAAAAAAAAAACTGAGGAGAGATAATAGAAATAATAGTAAAAAGATAATAGTTTCAAGGGACATAAGAAGACCTGACATGGACATACAACTAAAGAAGACGAACAGAAAGAAAGAAGTGACACTTTAAAGAATAAAAGAACTGTATTAGATATGTCAGAATGAAACCAGGGCCTCTGGAAGATGGAACTCAGCAAGAATCCCCCTTCTTTTTCCTTTTCTTTCTAGAAAGGAAGCCTCTCCCCCTCCTCTTCCTTGCCAATGGGACGTCTTCTGAGATATGTCTGTGTTTTAATGGTTTTTAATCTCGTTTAGATTTTTAACTGAACTTTTATGTAATTGTTAAAATTGTTTTAAGGCCTTGAATTATTGCCTCTGCTGTAAGCTGCCTTCACGCCCCTTCGGGGTCAGGAAAGGCGGGGTATAAGCATAGTAAGTAAGTAAATGCATAAATATTGCAACACGGCTGCAGTTCAGTCTGGATGATTGGCAGGGCCTGGAGGACATTAAATTGCATGAACGACATGCAGAATAATGTCCTGAATGCGTTGACATCCAAAGGCAGAAAGCCTTGCTCGCAGTTTGCTCTGGGAAGACTCCTTTCCTTGAGTTCCTTAAAACAGTAAACCATTGACAGACTCTTGATGAGGGAAGAGACAGACAGACCCAGGTTTGACGGGTTTGTTTTTAACAATTCCGTGTGTAATTCAGTTTAGTATTTCTATTTTGTGTGTGTGTGTGTGGGGGGGGGATTATATTGTATGGCTTTTTGCTGTTGAGAGCTGCCTTGAGCCTCGTCTTAAGAGGACAGCGGGGTATAAATATAGTAGTAATAATCATAAGAAATGCATTTAAAATAGCTGCAATATGGAGTGTTTTCACCACAGCGCATGGATAAGGCTATTTATGCCCTTGTTAGATATTTGTAATTATGGGAACTGTTTGAGAAAATCAATTAGCAGCTTTTCTGGCACTGAAGAACCAAAAACTGGAGCATACGATGGGAAGAACAGGTGTCGAGATCTTTCTCAGGAATGGCTGAGAGATGCAGTGGGTTAGGCCGAGTGGCCATTGGGGTCCCTTCCAGCCAAAGTCCAATAATAATAATAATAATAATAATAATAACTTTATTTGTATCCAGGACTGACATGGGAGGGAAAGGAAACCAAAGGAAAGCCATCCAAACTGGTTTGGAAAGCTGAATAATTTCAAACTCACTTACTGATTCGTAAGAGAAATGGTGGAAAAAGCTTCTCAATGGCGAGGATACTTCCAGGTTCCCAAATGGTTTCGAAATTGCTTCAAAAAGGAATTTGATCTGAATTTATTCCAAATTACGAAGATTTCGACCGAACCTAACCAGGCCTACCTCAGAGGTTGTGAAGCATATAGCCCGAAAAACCTACAACCCAAATGACTCTATAGATAGATAGGCAGGGCAATGGGGAGACTAAAGTAGTGACTATATATATATATATATACACACACACACACACACTGTATGTATGTGTGTTTGTGTGTGTGTCCCAGGGTGATGAGGAGACTAAAGTAGTGGTGTTGTGTGTAGCTGAGGATGGATTTTTCTAATGTTTCTCCTTGAGACTCCTTTTCAAAAGGAGCAAATATTTTCTTCCAATATCTTCAGCCGCCTTCTTCTGAGGTAAATCTTCTTCTTCTCAATAAATGGACGTGAGCCTTAATTATAAAGAACTGATCAATGAAATATGTATTTAAGGATTCACAGGTGGACAACAGTGGTTATTCTGTGTTCGTTTAAATGTGGTTACAGTTGACTTTAAACAGTTTCCAAATGTGCCAAACTCTCAGCACGGCTTTTACTTCCACCAGACTGGTTTCAAACTTATTTCCCTGCGAAGTCTCTTTCTTTTCTTAACTGACCATTCAAGGCACCGTCTTGCCTTTTCCTCCCTTCAGCTTCCCCACTGAAGTCGTGGGTTTCTACCGGGGTTTCTTTCCCCTTCGCTCACGAGCTCATGACTAATTCAAACGGGTCCAATGGACTCTGTAATAAACACCCAGGCTGAAGGCTTGAACCCCTGGGTCCGCTCTCTCCACACACCAGGACCCCACGTCCACTCTTGTCCACTGACTGAAAGGAACTCCCTCTTTCAAAATGGCCGCCCCTCCCAAGTGGCAGTTAGCTCCGCCCCTTTGGCTTCTCTCACTCGAACGCATTCCAACAGCCGGTTCTGTCGCTATGGCAACGCCTCAGCTCAGGCGACACACAAGCTGGCCTGCACTTATATCACAACATTTATTTATTTACGTTATTTCTATCCCGCTCTTATCAGCCCGAAGGCTTTCTCTCAGCCAGTGGGGCTCAACCTGTGGGTCTCTCTCCCCAGGCGTTTTGGCCTTCCACTCCCAGACATCCTCACAACTGGTCACTTGGCCGGGATTTCTGGGAGTTGTAGGCCACGACACCTGGGGAGAGACCCACCGGTTGAGAAGCACTGCTCTAAGCTAAGCACACCCAGCTCTCTCGGCCATTCCCTGCAGCCCGTCCCTGGAGATACTCTGGCTTGGCCGCCTCCGCCTTGAGTTGTGCTGAGGCCCAGAACTGGAGAGAGCGATGCCAGGCGAGGTCTGAGCAAAGCAGGAGGAAGGAGGCCGAGACTCCCTTGGGTGTGGACACAACGTCTCCCATTGGCACAGCCGAGAATCACGTTGGCATTTGTAGCTGCCACATCACACTCTGTTTTGTCAAAATAATTTTTATTCAAAGGCAAAAAAGAAAAGCATTTTCATACAAATTACAATTTTGGGATTTTTAAAAAAGGAATCCTTAACAAACACGAAAGACAGAACAACACACACCTACACAATAAGAGCAAAACTAAGAGAACAACGGATCAAGGAAACTCTTGCCGCACGCTGGTTTCTATCTGCATTTACTCACTTTAAATGCTGTTCTATATTCACTCTTCCGTTTCTAAACAGAGGAAACTCATTCCTAAAACCCACAATACACAAATGTCCCCTCATTGTTATAACTAGTGAATTAGTCGTAGGTCCCAATCTCGTTCCCTAGAATCCTAGAGTCGGGAGAGACCTCGTGGGCCATCGTCCAGTCCAACCCCTTTCTGCCAAGAAGCAGGAAAATCCCATTCAAAGCACCCCCGGCAGATGGCCATCCAGCCTGTTCAAAAGCTTCCAAAGGAGGAGCCTCCACCACACTTGGGGCAGAGAGTTCCACTGTTGAACGGCTCTCACAGTCAGGAAGTTCTTCCTCATGTTCAGATGGAATCTCCTTTCTTGTAGTTTGAAGCCATGGCTCCATTGCGTCCTCGTCTCCTGGGCAGCAGAACACAAAGTTGCTCCCTCCGTGTTTCCCGAAAATAAGACACTATTTCTTTTTCAAGAAGACACACTATGGCTTATTTTCAGGGGATGTCTTGTATTTATATCCATGGCCAGGACTCAAGTGTTCAGGTGGAGAGGAGGCGACCCAGGGCTTGGTACCTCCTTGGATGGGACAGGTGACGTCCTTCCCCCACTTTTCCCAAACCCCTTTCCCACCCTGGTCCTCCCTTTTTCTAGTTGCCCCCTTCCTACCCCAGTCTTTACGACCCCCATTCCCCTGCCCCTCTCTCTCCACTCTCCAGCCCAGGCTTTCCGAGGTCCCAGCCTCTCTTTCCCATTTGTCTTGCCTCTTTCCCCAATTCAGTTTCCCATTTTCCAGCCCCCCTTCCCATCCCAACCTTTCACTGTTTCCAGCCCCCCTTTCCCACTTCAATCTTTCCCCCTTCCCCAGTTGCCCCTTCCCACCCCAGTCTTACTTTTCCAGACCTCCTTTCCATCTCATTTTCCCACTTTTTCAAACACTCCTTCCCATTCCAACTTTTTCCCGTTTCCGGTCCTTCTTTCTCACCCCCTTCCCAAGTCAGTCTTTCCCACTTTTTATTATTCATATACACACAGCATGTTTCCCAAAATGTATACTGTAGTTAAAATAAACTATGGCGATTATTTGATTGTTATTGTTGTATTTGTTGTTGCGGTTACATTTATAATTTTAGTTTATTATTATTATATTACATTTATTACTGTATTATTGTTATTACATTTCTTTTACTGTGTTATTATTACATTTATTATTTTACTATATTGTTATTACTACATTTATTATTTTATTCTGTTATTATTTTCCCCTATTATTATTGAAACAATTATTATTTTACTCATTACATTTAATGTTTTACTCTATTTATTATAATTAATACATTTAATATTTTACTCCATTGTTATTCTTATTACATTTATTATTACTCTATTATTATTATTGGAAGGATACATTTACACTGAAGGGGGTTAGAATAATGATTTAATCAGAGTTGGACACTCTTATCTTAAATTACAGTTTTATACAATTATTCAGAAACATTTAACCTATTGATGCCTCAATTAATGTAATTTTATTGGTATCTTTATTTTTATTCTTGAAATTTACCAATAGCTGCTGCATTTCCCACCCTCGGCCTATACTCAAGTCAGTAAGTTTTCCCAATTTTTGTGGTAAAATTAGGTGCCTCTTCTTATATTTGGTCGGCTTATACTCAAGTAGATACAATATGTGCTTTCTCCGCTATGTGAGTTCTTTGATGGGAACGGAGATTCCCGCTCTGACTAAAGCTCTTTCCACATTCCATGCATGTATGTGGCTTCTCCCCTGTGTGGGTCCTTTGATGAATACGCAGAGGTCCACTACGACTAAAGCTCTTTCCACATTCTATGCATTTATGTGGCTTCTCCCCTGTGTGGGTCCTGTGATGGATACGCAGATAACCACTGTCACTGAAGCTCTTTCCACATTCCATGCATTTATGGGGCTTCTCTCCTGTGTGGGTCCTTTGATGGGAACGCAGATTCCCACGCAGATTAAAGCTCTTTCCACATTCTATGCATTTATGTGGCTTCTCTCCTGTGTGGGTTCTTTGATGGGAACGGAAATGTCCACTCTGACTGAAGCTCTTTCCACACTCCATGCATTTATGTGGCTTCTCCCCTGTGTGGGTCCTTTGATGGCTATGCAGACTCGCACTGTGAGTGAAGCTCTTTCCACATTCCATGCATTTATGTGGCTTCTCCCCTGTGTGAATCCTTTGATGCATATGCAGATTGGCCCCGTGACTGAAGCTCTTTTCACATACCATGCATTTATGTGGCTTCTCCCCTGTATGGATCCTTTGATGGATACGCAGTTGTCCACTGTAACGGAAGCCCTTTCCACATTCAATGCATGTATGTGGCTTCTCCCCTGTGTGGGTCCTTTGGTGGATATGCAGACTGACACTGTGACTGAAGCTCTTTCCACATTCCATGCAGTTATGTGGCTTCTCTCCTGTATGGATCCTTTGATGGATATGCAGACTGGTACTGTGCCTGAAGCTCTTTCCACATTCCATGCAGTTATGTGGCTTCTCCCTTGTATGGATCCTTTGATGGATACGCAGATTTCCACTGTGACTGAAGCTCTTTCCACATTCCATGCATTTATAAGGCTTCTCCCCTGTATGGATCTTTTGATGGGAACGCAGGCCTCCACTCTGACTGAAGCTCTTTCCACATTCAATGCATTTATGTGCCTTCTCTCCTGTATGGATCCTTTGATGGGTTTGCAGGCCTCCAATACGATTAAAGCTCTTTCCACACTCCATGCAGTTATATGGCTTCTCTCCTGTGTGGGTCCTTTGATGGATTCGCAGACTGCCTCTCTCACTGAAACTTTTTCCACATTCCACGCATTTATGTGGCTTCTCTCCTGTGTGGGTCCTTTGATGGATTCGCAGACTGCCTCTCTCACTGAAGCTTTTTCCACATTCCATGCATGTATGTGGCTTCTCTCCTGTGTGGGTCCTTTGATGGATACGCAGAGCTCCACTCTCACTGAAGCTCTTTCCACATTCCATGCATGTATGTGGTTTCTCCCCTGTGTGGGTCCTTTGATGGGTATGCAGATGTCCACTCTGAATAAAGCTCTTTCCACATTCCATGCATGTATGTGGCTTCTCTCCTGTGTGGGTCCTTTGATGGATACGCAGACTCGCACTCCCACTGAAGCTCTTTCCACATTCCTTGCATGTATGTGGCTTCTCCCCTGTGTGGGTCCTTTGATGGATACGCAGATGTCCACTCTGACTGAAGCTCTTTCCACATTCCATGCATGTATGTGGTTTCTGCCCTGTGTGGGTCCTTTGATGGGAACGGAAATGTCCACTCTGACTGAAGCTCTTTCCACATTCCATGCATGTATGTGGTTTCTCCCCTGTGTGGGTCCTTTGATGGGTACGCAGACTCGCACTGTGACTGAAGCTCTTTCCACATTCCATGCATGTATGTGGTTTCTCCCCTGTGTGGGTCCTTTGATGGATACGCAGATTTCCACTCTGACTGAAGCTCTTTCCACATTCCATGCATGTATGTGGTTTCTCCCTGTGTGGGTCCTTTGATGGGTATGCAGATGTCCACTCTGACTGAAGCTCTTTCCACATTCCATGCATGTATGTGGCTTCTCCCCTGTGTGGTCCTTTGATGGATACGCAGATGTCCACTCTGACTGAAGCTCTTTCCACATTCCATGCATGTATGTGGCTTCTCCCCTGTGTGGGTCCTTTGATGGATACGCAGATGCCCACTCTGACTGAAGCTCTTTCCACATTCCATGCATGTATGTGGCTTCTCCCCTGTGTGGGTCCTTTGATGGATACGCAGATGTCCACTCTGACTGAAGCTCTTTCCACATTCCATGCATGTATGTGGCTTCTCCCCTGTGTGGGTCCTTTGATGGGTACGCAGATGTCCACTGTGACTGAAGCTCTTTCCACATTCCATGCATGTATGTGGTTTCTCCCCTGTGTGGGTCCTTTGATGGATACGCAGATTTCCATTCTGAATAAAGCTCTTTCCACATTCCATGCATGTATGTGGTTTCTCCCCTGTGTGGGTCCTTTGATGGGTATGCAGAGCTCCACTCTCACTGAAGCTCTTTCCACATTCCATGCATGTATGTGGTTTCTCCCCTGTGTGGGTCCTTTGATGGATACGCAGATGTCCATTCTGACTGAAGCTCTTTCCACATGCCACACATTTATACGGCTTCTCTCCTGTGTGAGTTCGTTGATGTGTAGTAAGAAGACTTCTCCCAGTGAAACATTTCCCACAGGTCATACAATTATGTCGCTTCTCCCCTATGTGTGATTTTGACAAGGAATTGAGATTTTCCATTCTTTTACCTTTATGATTCAAATATTATGCTAGTAGGTCACAGATATGTTCTCCTGATTTCCTCTTCTCAGTCTTTGTATTGCGCTAGTCCATTTGAATAAATAAATTACCAAGCCCTACTTTTCACAGCACAATCCTCCCTTTCCTCCTTGAATACACAGCTATGTAGCTTCAAATATAATTTCTCCAACTTATGTCTTGTTCTTGTGAGTGCTGTGCAATTTCATTTCAGACGTCAGGCAATGGGAAGTGTTCTTCACAAGGTTCATTCAGAGGTTACCTGCCAGAGAAATGAGAGGAAAATCTCATCAGGAGCAGAGCACAGAAATCTCTCATTGAACAACAAGAACAAGAGCTTAGTGCTGGAGCAAAGGCAGGGGAAGGAGGGAGAAAGAGCGGTCCTATGGAGAAGAGCCTTTGCCTGTTGAGAAGTACTTGAACACTTGCCCAACAAAGAGCAAGCCCTGCAAAAGGGAGACTGGCCCAAGATTCTCCGTATCAGATTGTTTGCACTGCATTGTGTTAACCAACCTTTGTAAAGGAAGCCGTCTAACAATATGGTCAGCACAGAAAAGTCTAAAGTTGTAAAGCATTTTATGTCTAGATCCCGCTTTCTCGCATCCCAACTTAGAATTTGAGTGACCACCTCTATGGGCAGACCATCCCAAGGGATCAGTCTTGTGAGAAAAATACTTCATTGTCTTGTGTAGATTTCTTCCAACTCAGGAAAAAAATATGTTCCTGATCCTCTCTTTCCCTGCAGCGTGATCCCTGCCCCACGTTTCTAAAGCAAGGCACCTGGAGACACTGAGAGCACATTCGGACGCAAAGTTCCTTGACATATTGCATTCTTACAAAACCTAGACCACAAAAGTATGTAACTTCAGCCAGAACAAATGCAAAGAGAAAAACCAAGGAAAATGCAAACTTCTACACCGAGACCACAAAATCAGAGATAGGGATGCAGAAGCTCAGGGTGGAAGACACTCAGCCTAGCAGCAGTACATGAGAGAGCGGGTGTAGAGGAGACGGATGGATGGACCCCCAGGGTGAGTGGGAATCCTGATGTCCTCCAGATGTTTCTGCACTCCAACTCCCATCAACCCTTCCCACTCAGAAAGACTGGGGATACTGGGGATTGCAGTCCAGCAACACTGAGGATGGGAGACATGATTCCTGCCCAGTTATGCTCAATTCAACCCATTTTAGAAAGGGCACTGGCAAACTGCAACAGATGTAGAGAAAGGCAACAAGGACGGGACAACTTCAAAATTGTAAAGGAAAGAAAAGTAAAGGCAAAAGTCTGCATTTACTGAGGAAACAATATTGCAGCCAAAACGAAAATGCTGTGCTAAAGGTGACGTTTGTGCTACGGCTTAGGAAGTAGGAGGGAAGGCATCAAGTTCACCAAATCCACCACAGGCCCCTCTTTGGCCCCAGGAGCCCATTTGCAGGGGTTTCCTTCAGGATCACCTGCCAGTTGAGCTGAGACTGAACACAACTGAAAACCTCAAGCAGGTGCTTCAGCCACACTTGCATTACTACGTCAATTGCCAACAAGGTGACTGGTGGGGCTTGCATACTTTTGCTGGGATGGCTCAGGACAGACTTCTAATTGGTTTCAACTGTTTATTTTTAATAGTGTAAATGTTTAATTTTGATGTGTGTGCTTTTTGACTTTAAATTTTGATGTGTGTGTTTTTAGGTTTTTAATTATATCCCGTGTTGCTTTTATTGTTATCGGCTTTGGGTCTCCTTTGAAGTGAATGGAAGATATGGATAGATATGATCATAGAATCGATGGGGCGGAGCATGCACTTTTGCTGACCGGACCCGCTGCAGAATCAGATAGTGGGACTGATGCAATAACTGAGGAAGATGAAGAAGGATTTGGATCACACTCAAAGCCAGAACATAAAAAAGAAGGGCCTCAAGGGAAAAAGAAACTGGAACAACGTGCATCCTCATACAGGTTCGTCTCAATTACAGAAAATCATTAAACGCCATTGGCATATTCTGAGAAATGTATCTAATTGTCAAAACTTGCCAAGATTTTCTTTTAAAAGAACAAACAATTTGAGGGACCTGCTTGTACATTCGGACATCAAAGCTCAAATCCCAAGGTTAAAACCAGCTTTAATAGGACACTTCCCATGTGGGAAGGGTCCCTGCTGTAAACAATCCATAAAATTAAGCATTTTAAACCCTTTGAATCAGGTCAGGAAATTACCTTAAGACATTTTACTACATGTAGTACCAAACATGTGATTTACGCATTGAGGTGTCCCTGCAATAAATACTACATAGAACAGACAAGCCGTGATCTCAGAATTCGAATTAATGAACATAAGTCCAAAATAAAAAGTTCTTCTACAGATTCCATCTTATCTTCACATTTTATTTATTTATTTATTTATTTATTTATTATTCGGGCTACTATGCTGCCGACTCCCTGAGGCTCGCGGCGGCTTACAGGAGCCGAGGGCACAATAAAACACAAGGCAGTGAGACAATTAAAAACAGCAGTAACACAATAAAACAATGACGCAATTCAAGAATAAGCATCACATCGATTCTTTGGTGTAATAGTTGTTTATTATCTTGATAAGGACGTGGTGTAATGATTTCTAAAATTAAAACTTTAAAGTCATCAAACTTATGATGTTGTTTAAAATGTGTGTAAAGCGGAGAAGATTCATTGTGGGTTCTAAATCGCGAGCGATGCTCCTGAACCCTCGTCCTGAGGTCACACCCACTTTCTCCTACGTAGTACCTCGAGCATAAACAAATTAAACAATAAATAATATTTTTGTGCCACAAGTTGCTCCTTTTGTATGTAATTTAAAGGTTTGTTTTCCTTCTAAGTCTGTGATTGATTCCTGAGTGGAGATATGCTTGCATATCGAGCAATGGTAACAGGGTTGGGTATGGGTTTTCCCTTTGTGTGTGTTTTGGGGAATCCTGTGTTCAGCATGAACTAGCAATTGTTTAATATTAGGAGTTCTTTTATTGGCAATCATAGGGGGTTGTTCCAACCCTGGGATGGAGCTCACTATGGGCCAATACTTGTGTACAATTTTCTGAATATGACGGGAATGAGGGGTAAGAGGGGCCAGATAATCCGCTCAGGGGGTGTTTTGGGGCGTTGCTGGAAGAGTTCGGCTCTGGGAATATTCCGGGTTTTATTTAAGGCTTTTTGGAGGATCGCAGTAGGATAACCCCTATCTTTTAATTGTTGAGTCAGGACACTAGCAGATTGTTCGAAATCTTCCTCTCTAGATGAGTTCAGTTTAATGCGGATCATTTGGGAGAAGGGCAAATTGTGTTTTAATGCGTGTGTATGATATGAATGGAAGTGTAAATATGAATTACACCTGGTGGGTTTTTGATAATTCCTTACTCTGAGTCTATTCTGATCTCGATATATGGTTAAATCTAGAAAGGTAATACTCTGAGTATTTTGTTCAAAGGTAAATTTGATTGTAGGATTCCAGGTGTTAAAGTAATTTTTGACTGACTCAATGTCACCCCCTCCTGACCAAATAAAGAATACATCATCAATATAACGGTGATATTGTTGGATAGAAGCTGTTATTTCAGTATCAGGGTATAAAAATTGTAATTCTAGATTGGACATATACAAATTTGCGACACTTGGGGCGAAAGATAGTCCCATAGAAATTCCACCATTTTGAACATAGAAACAGCCATCAAAAGTAAAATAATTATAATCAAAAACAATGTCGACTAATTCCATCAAAGATGCAGTAGGCGGGACGTGTGGAACCGGACGCAAATTATTAGATTTGCGTCCAGTTCCACACGTCCTGCCTACTGCATTTTTGATGGAATTAGTCGACATTGTTTTTGAAAATACAGATAGTTTAAAAAACAAATACTTAGGTATTATCCTAACACCAAAAAATCTACATTTATTACAAAATAATTAATTTTAAAATGGCAGGAAATTAAGAAAGATCTAGAAAACTGGAAAAATATAAATCTAATCTGGGACTTCCGGGTGAAGGCAAGATGGCGGCTGCAGCAGATTTCTGAAGCTCTAGCAGCATTCGGATATCTGAACCCCTATTTGGTTGGCAGAAACTAGATTCTGCCTAGTAGGCTAGCGGGACGAGGTTAGCCTGACAAGCTATCTCCGCAGGACCAGACTCAGTCAGGGGGTCACACCAGACCCGGGGCAACTCCTACGTGCCCTTCCAGGAGCAGCAACAGATAGGGGTGCGAAGCGCTTTGCGCTTTAAAAGCCGACCGCCTTCATTTTAAGCACAAGAAAGAAATAACCTGAGAGACAGAGAGAACCAAAAAGAACGGGAACGGAGACTGGGAAGTCGCCAGTGGGGACAGGCTGGAGAAAATCCCGAACAGAAACCGCGGGGAAGAAGTCCAAGAAGTTTAAGAAGCCTAAAACTCAGCGGAAAACAACGTGGAGGCCAGCTGAATGGTGACGGCAGTAATCGGTGGGCAGAAATACAAAAGACAGCACTCAGCTACCCAGAGAAAGCATACCAGTACCAGTACCAGTACTAACAAGACCAGGCGAAAGACTCTAGGAAAGAAGGCGAAAGAAAATGAATAAGGGATTGGTGACTTTGAACTGACCTGACCGGTGGAGTGGGAAAGCTCTACAGGCTCTATAGAGGTGAATTTGCCACGCGGCTCACTTAAGAGCGAAAAGAAAAGCAGCCCCTTTAAGAAAAGTCAGTTGCAGCCTATGCCGCTTCAACTTGGGTAAGTCCGACTCGTAAGAAGCGCAAGAGGCGGAGGGACGGAAGACGCGACATGGCGTGTCCGACGTACTGCATAAGGTCAAAGGTGACGCAAAGCGTAAGAAGCGTAAGAAGCATAAGACATTATAGACGCAGTACGCAAAACAGGAAGTGGCAAGGGAGCATTGGCGAAGTGTAAAGAGAACATTTACGTTAAAGCTTCTAAGTGCCCTGCAATCTTTACAGTCCCTCAGCAGCCTCTTAACAAAATCAACCCGGCCAAGGCTCCTGCAAATCGGACTGGAGTGGGGAAAGACGAGGAAGACGACGTGGTAAGGAAGAGGCAGAAGCAGGACGACGAGGGTGAGCGCAAAAGGAATCCACCGAATAAGGACGAGAAGGGAGGGAGGAATAGCAGCGGAGTGAGCGGACACAGCTGAAGAAGGCGACGAGAACTGGAAGGCGATGAGAATTGGAAGAGCGGCCTGCAGATGAGGGGTGAAAAGCCGGGGGGGGGGAGAGCGGAGGACAGTACTTCTCAAGCCCCAGCTCAGGGGAGGAAAGCAGCAGAAGCCACAGAAGCCACATAAGCGGCAATAACTGTAATTCTAAGGGGGTATTACCCGAAGAAGAGGGGTAATACGGGACCTTCGAATGCTGTAGAAAAAAAAGTAGTGGGGAGTGTGTCACAGTCAGCGCAAGGGAAAGGAAGGAAGGAGGATAATTAAGTTACAATCTAAGTGTGCCTACTGGGTATATCGTGCAGGTCTGTATACGGGGAAAGAGCAGAGGGGACCAATAGGATCTCCTGAAGATGGATAAATTCACCAGTAATCTCAAATCTAATAAAGGGACGCCACTATCAATAGGAAGGAGACACTCACTATCAGGGGAGAACCCTATGAAGGAGATCTTAGAAGAGATGCAAAAAATGAAAGAACAGATACAAGACCAGATCCAGACCAATAGTGAGAATCTGCAAGTCAAGGTGGAAAAAATGTTTAAAACAGAACTAGGAAATATGAAAAAAGAGTTAAAGGAGGAGCTCAAGGAAGAATTGGCAGGAATCAGGAAAGAAATGTCAGGTATGCAATCGGAGGTGAAAGAAAGAAAGAAAGTGTAACCTCAAAAAAATGCAAAAGAGGACGGATGAAAAAGTAATGAAATTGGAAGAAATGAGTGCAAAGATGGAAAAACAACAAGAGCTCCTAGCGATGAGGGAAACTGAATATCAATTAAGATTCAGGAATATTGAAGAACATGATAATCAGAATATCAGAGAGATCATAGTTGCAATGACTGCGGAGATTTTAAGCATCTCACTGGATCAGATGGATCAAAATATCGATCGAGTGCAAAGAATCAACACGAACTTTGCAAGGAAAAACAAGGTGGCGAGGGATGTGTTAGTGTCCTTTGGGAGGAAAGTAGTGAGAGATGACATATTGAGAAGCAAAAATAAGACCCCCATTACATATAAAGGAAAATCAGTGATTATTTTGAAAGAGTTCTCACCAGCGTCGGGACACCTCAATGCGTAAATCACATGTTTGGTACTACATGTAGTAAAAATATTAATTTTTAACCGATGAACTTAAGAAACATCAAACTAAGTTTAGATGGGAAAAGTTAGAAGGGATCTCTTTGGTATTTAAAGAAGAAAAGCACTGCATAACTTCGGAAGAGAAAGCCAATGAATTTTATAAAATGTATAAAAAACACATGGATGATAGGAAGAAAGAAGACGGCAGGGAAAAGGTTGATACTGAAAGAAGACAATTTTATAAGGAACCCAAGGAGATTCCGGAAACGAAGAAACAGGATAAAAAAAGACAAAGACCTAATTCTTCCGAAGACAGTGTTGAACTTGCGGACAGTGGACTTAACAATGAAGAAGGGATGCTGACTAACCAAATTGAAGATGGAAGTGTTGGTTTATTCCAATAATGTGAACGGGATGAATTCACCCGGGAAAAGGCAGAGAATTAATAAATTTTTGTTAAAAAAAAGATTTGATTTGATTGCGTTGCAGGAGACACATATTGCGCAGAAGCACGTTAGTTATTTAAACCAAAAGGCGCTAGGGAAAGTATACTACTCTGCCGCCCCACAAAAGAAGAGAGGAGTAGCTATTTACATAAAGGACGGTATTGAGTCAGCTCTGGCGTTTAAGGACCAAGAGGGGATGATCTTGGGAGTAAAAATTAAAATAGAGCAGTCAGAAATAATTTTATGTAACATATATGCGCCAACGGGTCCTAAAATGAAATTCGTAAAAGAACTACGGAAGTTCTTAATGGAGTATAATTTGTACAATATAATCTTGTTGGGAGATTTTAATGGCGTATTGGATGGCGGCCTGGACAGGACGAAGCCCAGGGGGCAAGGCTTTATTGAAAAGGAAAGAGGACAGCTTCCGAAGGGAATAATAAAACTTAAGCAAGAATTGGCTTTACAGGACATTTGGAGAATGCGAAATGAGAAGGAAAAGGATTTCACATATTTTTCCAATCGACATCTGTCCTGGTCGAGGATAGATATGATGTGGATCTCAAACTCGTTAACAACTAAGATGGACAAAATATCTATCCTGCCGAGGATGAATTCGGATCACTGCCCCATATTGAGGACACTGAATAGGGAAAAAAAGACAGAAGATGGAAACTAAATGAGTCCTTATTGAAAACCGACACGGATATAGCTCATTACAGAGAAATAATTAGGGATTATTTTGAAATAAACACCCCGGGTGAGGTGAAAGAAGAGACAGTGTGGGAGGCAAGCAAGGCTGCCATGAGAGGCCATTTTATTCAGCAGGGAGTGCGGAGGAATAAAAGAAGATATGAAAAGCAAATCGCCTTAGAAAGAGAGCTAGAGGAAACGGAAAAATTGCTAAAAGCCAAGCCGGGAAGCAAGAGGTTGAAATATCAACTGGAGGCTCTTAGGAAAAATATAAATAAAGGACAGGAGGAACAAATAGCTAACAATTTGAAATACCTCAAAATGAATCAATATGCCAATGCAAACAAACCAGGGAAGGTACTAGCAAAAAAACTAATCGAAAGAAGACAGAGACAACACATATCCAAGATAGTGAAAGAGGGGACAGAAATTTATGAGGAACAAAAGATATCAGAAGAATTTAAGATATTTTTTGAAAATCTGTATAAACATGAAGAGATTGGTCAAGAGGACATTGCGACATATATAGGGATACAAAAACTGGAAAAGATTAATGAGGGGCATAGAGAATTATTGAATGAACCAATCAAAGAGAGTGAAATAAAGGAAGCCATCAAAAATCTACCAAACAATAAAGCTCCGGGACCGGACGACCTGACTGCCAGGTATTATAAAGCATTGGAGGCGGAACTCATACCTCAATTAAAGGTAATTATGAATAAAGCAATGCAACAGGGGACTATACCAGAAACTTGGAAACAGGCGAATATTACCCTTATACATAAGACAGGATCAGACCCAAGTAATGTTAAGAACTATCGCCCAATATCGCTTCTGAACAACGATTATAAATTATTTACCATGATCTTGGCTAAAAGATTAAAAATTTATTTGAATGATACTATAAAAGAGGACCAAGCGGGGTTTTTACCTCAGAGGATGATGAGAGATAACATCAGAATCATCGTTAACGCAATTAAGTATTATGATTTAAAGATTCAGAAGGAAGTGGGCTTTTTATTTTTAGATGCTGAAAAGGCATTTGATCATGCAAATTGGAATTTTTTATTTCAAGTTATGGCAGAAAAGGATATGGGTTTTACTTTTATCAATGCGATACAGGCAATATATCAAGAACAAACAGCATGCATTATTGTCAATGGCAATAGGTCCAGTCAAATAAAAATCCAGAGAGGGACGAGACAGGGCTGTCCTCTGTCGCCGCTGCTTTTCATCATGCTGCTGGAGGTACTGCTGGATGATATAAGAATGGATGATAACCTAAAGGGCCTGAAACTACAGAAGGAAGAGTACAAGATTCAAGCTTATGCAGACGACATAGTCTGCATAATAGAGGAGCCGGTGGAAAGACTGCAAAAGTGGCTTGATAAGATTCAAACATATGGGAAGGTCGCTGGATTAAAAATCAATTACGCCAAATCCAAAATATTAACGAAAAATCTTTAAAAAGAAAGGGTGGATTCCCTGCAGGATATCTCTAAGATTCAAGTAGCGAAACAAGTAAAATACTTGGGCATACATTTAACGATGAAGAATAATCAGCTCCTAAAAAATAACTATGGGCTGACATGGAAGCACATCAAGAAAAAACTGGAAAGCTGGAGATTTTTGAATCTCAACTTGCTAGGAAGAATAGCGGTAATAAAGATGGATGTGCTTCCGAGAATGATTTTTTTATTTCAATCGATACCCATCTTGAGGACGGCTTATGACTTTAAGACATGGAAAACTGATATTACAAAATTTATCTGGGAGGGGAAGAAGCCCAGGATCAAATATCAAATTCTGACGGACAAAAGGGAGAGGGGAGGTCTTGCCCTCCCGAATCTTCAGTTATATTATGAGGCTGCTGCTCTTAGTTGGGCAAAAGACTGGGCACTCCTCCAAAAAACAAGACTGCTTAACCTGGAGGGATTCAATACCAATAGGGGATGGCACGCGTACATGTGGTATGGTAAATCGAAAATAGAGAAAACATTTAACAATCACCACATTAGAGCTGCCATACTTAAGGCGCCTGCACTGCAGCGCCTGCACTGGCTGCCCGTTGAGTATAGAGCCTTACATAAGACCTTGACCTTGGCTTTCAAAGCCCTACGGGGCCGGGGCCCAACATACTTAAAGGACCGCTTGCTGATGCCTGCCTATTCAAGGACACCGCGGCCGGCAAACAAGAACCTCCTTTGCGTCCCCGGGCGTGAAAGAGGCCCACCTGGAGGCCACGAGACGGAGATCGTTCTCCATTGTGGCCCCGTTCTCTGGAACTCGATGCCACCGGACCAGAGAGCCTCCCTCGACCTGCCCCAGTTCCTGACCGCTCTAAAGACCTGGCTATTTAGGAAAGCCCATGGCTAATGCAGAACCAGGAACTCAACTACCTGAGCCTGGCCCTTGCATTTAACCCCTAAATATTTTAATCTAATTTTTAATATTTTTAATATTTTTAATTGTTGAATTGCTATGTGTAAGTCGCCCGGAGCACTAACGTGGAGGGCGACTCAGAAATAATAAAGTCAGTCAGTCAGTCAGTCAGTCAGTCAGACTAAATATAAAGATCAACTATATAAAAGGACCCCATTGTGGATCTCCCCCATGGAAGCGCAGCATAAAAGAGAGATACCCATGGAAAAATGGTATACATATAAATCAGGGCTGTCAACTGGCGGCCCCGGGCCGAGATCCGGCCCGTAGCCTGTTGGACACGGCCCCACCTATGCCCTCAGCCGCCATTTTTAATTTTTAATCGATTTTTTTAAAAATGGCGGCCGGGGGGGGAGCGGGGCAGGGAGGAGGAAGAGAGCTAGCTCCTCCTTTTGGCGCCCCCTCCTCCTACCTAGGGCGGGGAGCCGCCGCGAAAAAGGGCAGAAGGCGGCGCCAAGAGCAGCGCGTCACAGGCCTGGC
The DNA here is from genome assembly GCA_030556195.1 of Anolis apletophallus. Lineage (NCBI taxonomy): Eukaryota > Metazoa > Chordata > Lepidosauria > Squamata > Anolidae > Anolis > Anolis apletophallus. The sequence goes on along the minus strand of JARBWK010000144.1, from coordinate 34,355 downwards.
GTGACGCTGCTCTTGGCGCCGCCTACTCCTCCTCGGCAGCCCCGGCCTAGGAAGGAGGGGCGCCGAAAGGAGGAGTAGGCGTGCCAGGGGCAGTGCGTCACGCCAGGCCTGTGGCGCTGCTGTTGGCGCGCCGCCTTCATTCCCCGCCCCCCTCCTTCCTAGGGCAGGGGAGCCGCCGAAAAAGGGCAGAAGGCGGCGCCAAGAGCAGCGCATCACAGGCCTGGCGTGACGCGGTGCTCTTGGCGCCGCCTACTCCTCCTTTCCGGCTCCCCGGCCTAGGAAGGGAGGGGCGCCGAAAGGAGTAGGCGGTGCCAAGAGCAGCGCGTCACGCCAGGCCTGTGACGCGCTGCTCTTGGCCGCCGCCTACTCCTCCTTTTCGCGGCTTTAGGAGGGGCGGGGCCTGGGCTGGGGGCGGGGCCTGGGGGCGGGGCCTGGACCCGCCAGAAGTTGAACAGCACTGATATAAATCATTGATTCGGAAGACCAGCACAAAATGGGAATTGAAAGACTTGGAGAGTCTAAGAGGGGCGGGGGTAGAGATATCCTGGTTCCAGTATACACAGCTAAAGGACTACTTCAGGGAGGATTGTAAAAAAGACTTTAACTATGAGGAGAATATGTGGGACAGGATACTCAAACAAAAGAAAAAATACATAAAAAGTATATATAATAAATTGCTAGAGCTGGATACAGAATCGGAGCTGGTTAAAAATGTAATGGTAGAATGGGCACAAGATGTGGGCCATAGTATTTTGTTGCATGAATGGGAAAGGGCTTGGAGGGGAACCATCAAGATTTTGGGATCCACAGCACCAGCAGAAAACTGGTATAAAATGTTTTATAGGTGGCATATGACCCCATGGAAAATAGCCAGGTTTTATCCAAAGGCCAACAGCAACTGCTGGAAGTGCAAAACTCATGTGGGGACCTATATTCATTGCTGGTGGTTATGTGGTAAAGCACAAAGGTTTTGGAAAGAGATACATAGGCATACCCAAAAAATGTTACAAGATAAGTTTGACTTAAAACCGGAAATATACTTGCTAAATCTTACTGATGAAGGGTGGGATCAAAATAAGATCAAACTGTTTTATTTTATAGCTGCAGCGGCTAGGCTTGTATTTGCCAAAAAATGGAAAAACGAGGAGTCACCGCAAATGGAGGAGTGGTTTAACAAACTAAGGGATTTCAGCAAATAAGCCCGGAAAATTGCTCGCTTGGCAGTTAAAGGAAAGAAGAAAAAAAAGTATGATTACAAATTTAAAAGTAGGTGATAGAAATTATTACAAAGATAGAGAAATAAGGAAGATTCTTGAAGAGTTTTTCACAAATATTTATAAGGAAGATGATATCCAAAAGTCAGATGTAGAGAATTACATAGGAGAAAAGAAGTTGGGGAAAATCTCCGAAGAAGATAGAGAATCTTTAAATCGATTAATTACGAAAGATGAGATTAAAAAAGCGATTCACCGATCCAAACAGGGGAAATCCCCAGGACCAGACGGCTACCCGGCTGAATATTATAAACTCTACCAGGATGAAATAATAGACATTTTGTATAAAGTATTTAATGATGTACTAAACAACGCAAAAGCTCCAGACACGTGGAAGGAATCAAACATTGCCCTGATAGGAAAACCAGGGAAAGACCCTCTTGATCCATCTAGTTATAGACCAATATCTCTTTTGAATTGTGATTATAAAATATTTACTTCAATTATCTCAGAAAGATTAAAATTATTTTTGAATAGATGGATCAAGAGGGACCAGAATGGCTTCCTTCCCGGCAGACAATTATATACTAATGTTAGAATGTTGACAAATTCCATCGAATACTATGACAAGAACATAGATAGGAAGGCCGCTTTCATCTTTGTCGACGCCGAGAAAGCGTTCGACAGAGTGAATTGGTACTTCCTACAAACATTATTAAATGAAATAGATGTGGGCCATCAAATGAAAAATATCATAACAGCCATCTACGCCGAACAGTCAGCAAAAATTATAGTTAACTATAAAAAAACAGAAAAAATAGAAATTCATAAAGGAGTCAGACAGGGGTGCCCAATGTCCCCCCTGTTATTTATATGGATATTGGAACTACTATTAGATGACATTAGATTAGATGAGGAAATAAAGGGAATCAGGATAAAAAAGACCGATCTAAAAATTCAGGCATTTGCTGACGACTTGGTACAAATATTAGAAAACCCAAAAGACTCAATAAAACAATGGCTGGAAAAGGTGGAAAGATTTGGAAAGTGTTCAGGATTCAAAATCAATAAAGAAAAAACACAAATGTTAGTAAAAAATATAAATGAAAAAGAAAAACAGGAACTTCAAAATATATCTGGAATCCAAATTTCCAATAAAGTTAAATACTTGGGTATTCAAATAACACAGAAAAACTCCCAATTGTATAAAAATAACTATGAAGCAAGATGGAGAGACATAACCCAAACATTGGAGAATTGGAAAAAGATAAATCTATCATTTTTGGGGAGGATTGCATCTATAAAGATGACGATACTCCCCAAAATAAATTTCTTATTTAACACCATTCCAATTATAAAAAAAAAGAAAGCCAATTAGACTTATGGAATAGAATAATTTCTAAATTCATTTGGGCAGGGAAAAAACCGCGGGTGAGGCTGAAATATTTACAAGAGCCGAAGGGAAATGGTGGATTAGGTGTCCCCGATATGAAATTATATTATGAGGCAAACTGCCTATCTTGGCTAAAAAAGAGTGGTGTCAACTAACAGACGACAGATTACTAAATTTAGAGGGGTTTTAACCTAAAATTCGGTCTACATGCTTACCTGCATTATAATAAAATCAAAAATGATGCAATGTTCAAAGATCATTATATCAGGAGTGCATTAATAAAGGTTTGGGATAAGTATTACTGGAAATATAAAACAAAGATTCCAATGTGGCTTTCTCCTGTAGAAGCTTTTTCGGATTAGACAGATCGATGACATACGGTGGATAACCTACAAAGATCTAATAAAATGGGATGGGACAGAGTGGGTACTGAAAAGGCACCAACAACTGTTAGATGAAAATAAGAAAATAGGGTGGTATACATATTTACAAATTTGTAATATATATAAAGAGGATAAAAAGAAGGGATTTGTACAAGAAAATAATGAAATTGAAGAATTGCTATTGAACAATAAACAAAAGATAGTAAGTAAAATATATAAATTGTTACAAAAAATGGGAGAACAGAAGGATCAAAGTAAGAGACATCTAACAGAATGGTCAAGGAATGTGGGATATAAAATCAAGCCTGAAATGTGGAGAACAATTTGGAAAAATAATGCTAATATCACCTATAGCCAGAGTTATAAGGAAAATTGGGTCAAAGTAATATACAGATGGCACCTAACCCTGGTAAAGATCGCCAAAATGTATAAAAATGCAAGCCCTAGATGCTGGAATTGTAAAGATACAAACGGGACGTACTTTCATGTCTGGTGGCTGTGCAAGAAGGCAAGGACCTTTTGGATTATGGTCCATAGAGAGACGGAAAAATTATAGGAAAAAGATAAACAATGAGACCAGATAGCTTCCTACTGGGAATATTAGATCAAAATTTAAATAACTCCGAAAAAAAATTATTTATACTGATAACAACAGCAGCAAAGATGTTATTTGCAAAATACTGGAAGTCAGTTAAAAATCCAAAGAAGGAGGAGTGGATCTTAAAAATTATAGATACAATCCAGATGGAAAGACTGTCGGATAGGATAAAAGAAAATCCAAAAATGGATATGGTATGTCTAAATAAATATGAACAATTCGCAGACTACTGTAAAAAAGAATTTGACATAGAAATAGACTTAAAGTGGTAAAACTCGCTCTAAGTAGAAAATAATATTATGAAGGAATAATATTAGGCTAAAAAGAATGCTTTCCCTTTTTAAAATGCCGTTGTGTTTTCTTTTCTTATTTCCTTTATTATAGGGAAAACTGGAGATTTCTAAAGAAGATCTGGAAATGTAATTATGCTCAGTTGAAATGTACAATACGCTACGCCTTATATGCTTTTGTCTTTTCTTGTATCCTTGCACGCCCTATTGTGTCTATCCCAATCTTCACCTCCCCCCCCCCCCCTACCCCCCCCATCCCCCCTTGTCACACATGTAGGACCCTCGTGGCTGCACCTCCAGAAGGAGGGAAGAGACACCAGGGGAGTACCTACATAATGTGCTTTTACTTGTCCTTTTGTATTTTGTTAACTGAAAATCAATAAAGACTATTTAAAAAAAAAAAAAACAAACAAACTAAGGGATTTAATGGAATCCGATGAACTGTACAGTAAGGTATATGGTAGGAGTGAAAAGGCCAAGGCTGATTGGCAACCTGTGCGGTCGTATTTTGAAAAAGAAAAAAAAAGTCCCCCCAGGTGAAGGCTCACATGAGCAACTAGTTAATTTATCAAGTACGGGAGGTCTGTGGAGACCCGAACTGGAGGACAGAATAGGTGTGTATACTATGTATTTGTTGTATCTTTCTTCCCACCCCCTCTTCCCCCCTCCCCACCCCACCCCTTGTTTTTTAAATATGGAAAAAGAATCTAATAAAGATTATTCAAAAAAAGAAAAATATAAATCTAAGTCTATTGGGGAGAATCGCAAGCGTAAAAATGAATATACTACCGAAGCGGATACTCCTATTTCAAAATTTACAAATAATTAGAAATCAGGGAATTAAAAAAATTGGAATAGAGATATTATGAAATATATATGGCAAAAGAAGAAACCAAGAATAAATTCGAAAAATATGATAGACAAAAGAAAAAGAGGGAGATTAGCGGTTCCAGATTTAAAATTATATTTTGAGGCATGTTCACTAATGTGGACAAAAGAATGGGCAAAATTAGAAAATGAAACATTTCTAAATTTGGAAGGTATAGAATTGAGAAATGGTTGGCATTCATACCTATGGTATGAGGGAGTAAAGAAAGAAAATAAATTGGAAATCATTTCGTGAGGTCGGCGATATTCAAAATTTGGGAAACATAGAAAAAGAAATGTTATGAAAGAACTCCATTATGGGTCTCACCATTAGAAGCCACACAAAGAAGAGTACTAGGATGGTACAATTGGCCCAAATACAAAGACTTATTGAAAAAAGAAGGAAATCAAACTGTATTGAAAACCGAACAGGAGATGAAAAAAATAAACAACAGAATTTCATGGTTGCCTTTTCGTGGTCAACTGTGAATGCATACATATGATATTCGCGCTTGCGCAGACAAACTTCGGAACCTTCTAGCAAGAAATCTCAACAGCCCCTGAAGCCCCGCCCCTCACTCCCCCCACCGCATATATATAGCCAGTGGGAGGGGCTTCACCCTTCAGTCCTCTCTTTCCACGCTCGAAAGAAAGCAGACAGAGAGAACCTTCCTGCCTTGGTGGCTAGCATTTTAGCAATTTTGCTACTTGGACTGATACTTAACCCTTGACTGACCATCGGACCGATTGACCTACTCTACATTCTCCACTCCTGAACTCGGATTGCCCACTCGACGTGAGTCCTTCTCCAACCCCTGAATTTCGGACTGCCAAACGACCATCCCCTGCTCAGATCTGACCATGTCAGTATCTACGGGCTTCAAGAGGTGCCCCTCTTGCCCTAATCTCTACCCAGAGATTGATGGCCATGATGCCTGCCTAACCTGCCTGGGGGAAGGACATCTAACCCACGATTGTGCTATTTGCCAAAGATTTTCCTCCCAGACGAGGAAAAATAGGGCCGTGTGCCTCAGGGCCGCCCTTTATGAAAAGATTTTCAAACCGGGAGCCCCCCCCCCAATTCACAGAGCTGACTGCCATCCAGGAGGACCCAGCCATGCCTTCAACGGCCCAGAAAATGGCAGCTCCTAAAAAGAAGAAGGCAAAAAAGACCAAGGGTGCAAGCCATAAAGATGGCGCCCAGTTGTCTTTACCTCCGAAGAAGACGGTCGTTTTGGCGGGAACGGGCGCCATGTTGGCCTCCTCTGCGTCTCCTACTATGCTACAGCCGTTAGAAATGGCGGCTGCAGGCACACCGCCTCTGACTCAGCCCCCAAACATGGCGGCGGCGAGCGCACCAGCTGTGCATGAGCAGGACCGCCCAGCCCGGATCGGGACCCCTCTCGAGGACGAGGGGCCGTCCCCAGCGATGCCGCTGCTGTCCCCAGTGGAGCAGCTTCAGCCGCTTGCCGACGCGGGAGCTTCGGGCCTCGGAGCAGCCCCGCCCTCCCAGGAGCTCCCCGCATCGAGGGCTCCAACCCCCTCCCAGGCGGGAGGGAGAACCAGGAAGCGCCGCGCGCTGGCCCCTTCCCAAGGCCGCGCTCCACAACGGCGCCGCAGGCAGCGCTCCTCCTCGGAGCCATCTACCTCCCCCCCTCCTCCTCCTCTGAACGAGAGACAGCGAGGGGGAGAAGCGATCGGCGCCTCCCCAGCCCGAGAGGCATGGAAACGGCCGCAATCGGGGCACCGCCTCCCTTACCAGCTGTTGGGAGGTGGGATCAGCTGGAGCCCGCTGCCGGCAACTCAGTTTTGCTGCCGCCCTCCATGCAGGTTCCCAGGTCATCAGAACTGCCTCCCGTTCCGGCTGCCTTTCCCCATCCCTTTACACTGCCCGCTATGCAAGTCCCTTCCCTGCCTGCGTCAAACCAGGGCTTTTGGCAGGTTAATCAACAGGGACAACTGGTGTATTTTGCCCCTGCCGCTCCACCACCTACACAATGGGCACCCGCTCCGAGCTATGCTGTGCCCCCCTCCCCAGTATCGAGGCCTCCACCCCCTGCGATGCCCTCCATACCGGCCCAGGCTGCTCCTCTTGCCGTCCCCTCCACTCCGGTAATGGCTGACAGGCTCCCTCTGGCGGCCTCATATGGAACTGCAGCTGTTCAGGGAGCTCAAGCAGATTTAGCATCCTCTGACACTGACCAGGAGGAGGAAGGGGAAATAAGGGAAGCTGATCAAGAGATCCAGGTGCCCTCCGACTTCGCCAAGTTTGTGGCGCTGACAGGACGTTTGGTGAAGTCTCTCGAACTGCCCCCCTCCAAAGCCTCAGACTCTGTCCAGGACCCCAGCTGGACCCCAGAGGAACAGGGGGCATCACTGTCCTCGTCCGTTCCACCCTCGCCTTTCCTGATGAAGCTGACTGAAGTGCCAGACACTCCGCCTTATGCAGTCCTGCCCATTCCAAAGAAGGCAGAGACTCTGTACAGGGTCGATTTCTCGGAGGCGGAATGGATGCTACGCCCTCTAAAGCCCAACACCGTTGTGGTCGATGTCGCCAAAACCAAGCGGGGCAAGGGTGCCGCTCTGGCCCCACTGGACAAGGAGGGCAGACGCATAGATACCATGGGCAAAAGGGCCCACCTGTCTGCCAGCATCTTCGCCCGAATGGCTCACTATGCGTCCCATATGGGCAGTTACCAGAAGTATCTCTGGAACAAAATTCTACCCTTCCTGGACCTCCTGTCACCTGGGGAACAGAGGTTGTCCAAGATGTTCCACGTGGAGGCCATGCAGCTGGCCAAGTTCCAGAAGGACCTGGCCAAGTACATGGCTGAGTCTGCTGGAAGGCTGTTCGCTAATGCAACAGCAATGCGACGTTACGCCTGGCTGAGATCCTCGACGCTCTCAGACGAGGGCAAGGCGTTGGCGGAGGATCTCCCGATGCACCGGGATGGGATCTTTAACCCGGGGACGGATGCTGACCTCAAGGACAAGCATCAAACTCGGCAGGCGGCACACCGGTTTGGGTTCCCGGCGCAGTCCTCCCAGCAGCCGAAGCAGAAGTGGCAACCATCGTCCACCTCCTCGCGTAAGGGCTTTGGGGGCTACTCTCGCGGAGCCGGCAGGAACCAATCGGGCTTCGGTAACCGCTACCAAGGGGGACGGCGGCAACCGTATTTTAACAAACCCCGTCAGCAGCCACACCAGAGCGGAGCCAAATCCCAACCCGCCTCAAAGCGGCGTTTTTGACGTCTCCGACACAGACTGCCCTTCGGAGGACTCCATATCTTCCATTGAAGAAGGGGCCTCTATTCCACCCATGAGTCTGAGTTCCCAGTCTCCAGTCCCGTTGGACCCCTGTTGGTTTGGAGACAGATTGTCCTGTTTTTGTTCTGCTTGGGCAAGCATTACCCAAGACTCATGGGTGTTCGTCCGCCTTCCCCCTGTGGGCCAGATCAAGGCGACTGCTCCCTCCATTGTTCTGTGTGAGGAGGTTGAAACCCTATTAAAGAAAGGGGCCATATCCCCAGTTGCACCTTATCTGTTTGAGACCTGTTTCTTCTCTAGATATTTTGTAGTATCTAAGCGGGATGGCGGGTTCCGACCCATACTCGACCTGCGAGGGGTAAATGAATTCATCGTCCCCAAGAAGTTTAGAATGGTCACCCTGGCTTCTATCCTTTCCCTATTAAGCCTGGGCATGTGGTTTGCCACAGTGGACCTCCGGGATGCCTACTTCCATATAGGGATCTCTCCCTCCCATAGGAGGTTTCTCTCCTTCATGATAGGAGAACGGGCTTACTGGTTCAATGTCCTCCCTTTTGGATTGGCCACGGCGCCCCGTGTGTTCACCAAGTGTATGGCGGTGGTGGCAGCTTTCCTCCGTACCCGAGGGGTCACAGTCTATCCTTACATAGACGACTGGCTAATCGTAGGGAGTTCCTATATCCGCGTGCATAACAATATACTTATGGTGTTGTCTCTCCTCCAGTCCTTAGGTCTGGTGGTGAACACAGACAAGTCCCACCTAACACCCACACGGCGGATCCAGTTTATAGGAGCGATTCTGGACTCCAGAGAGGGCAAGGCCTACCTTCCCGAGGACAGATTCCTAGCCCTTCATTCCCTGCTACTACAGGCCATCCGCAACCCGACCATCCAGGCCGACCAGGTCCAAGTGATCCTGGGCCACATGGCGTCCACGACTGCGGTAACACCGTTCGCCAGACTGCGCCTTCGGCCATTACAGTCGTGGTTCCTGAGTGTCTTCCGACCTCGGCTGGACAACCCTTCTATGGTCTTGTCCCTCCCTCAACCGGTCAAGTACTCCCTCAACTGGTGGCTGGACCCGTCCAACGTATGTGCGGGGATCCCTTTCGATCCTCCGACTGCATCGGTGACCATCACCACAGACTCGTCAATGACGGGCTGGGGTGCGCACTCCGGCAGTCTAGTGACCCAAGGAGTGTGGGATCATCGAGAGCGCTCCCTACACATCAATGCATTGGAGCTGCTAGCGGTCCGCAAGGCCTTACTCTCATTCGAGAAGGTGGTCGAGGGAAGGGTGGTACAGGTCGTTACGGACAACACGACCACCATGTACTACTTGAACAAACAGGGAGGTACTCACTCCAGAACCCTGCTAGACATCCCCCTCGACATTTGGGAGTGGTGTATCACACGGAACGTATGCCTCATGGCATTGCACCTCCCAGGAGAGCAGAATGTGCTGGCGGATGCACTGAGTCGCGCACCTCTTTCACACCACGAGTGGTCACTGAACCAGGGAGAGGTGGACCGGCTCTTTCGAGCATGGGGTGTCCCGTTAATAGACCTGTTCGCCACCAGGGAGAACGCCAAGTGCGAGACCTTCTGCTCGCGAACGCTCGCAAACCCCGCTCAAGGGTGCCTGGGCGACGCATTCCTTCTCCCTTGGGACAAACACCTGCTGTACGCATTCCCGCCTTTCCCTCTTCTCCTTAGAGTAGTGGCAAAGCTCCACAGAGAGGCGGCGAGATGCATTCTCATCGCCCCCTGGTGGCCCCGACAGCAGTGGTTCTCAGTTCTGCTGGAAATGTCCAGGGGAATGTTCGTCCCACTGCCGAACAAAGTCGACTTGCTCCTGACACAACAGGGCCAAGTGTTGTACCCGGAGGTACACAAGCTGCGACTCACAGCCTGGAGGGTCCTCCCTCCAGAATGACGGCGCTGACGGACCTCTCAGCGCCTGTGTTAGCCATTGTGGAGGCTGCCCACAAGCCCGCCACCAAACGGGCCTACACCTATAAATGGAACCGCTTTTTGAAGTTCCTTTCTCCCAAGGGGCTGGACCCCCTGAAGGTCCCTGTCTCGGTAGTGTTAGACTTTTTGTGTTCTCTTTCAGAGAAGGGTCTTTCACACTCTTCTTTAAAGTGTTACCTGGCCGCCATATCGTGGCACCGCAAAAGATCGGGTCTTCCATCTTGCTTTGAAGACCCGATGGTTAAGCTTTTTCTTAAAGGGTTCTTGAACTCTAACCCACCAGTTGCTCCTATTACTCCCTCTTGGAGCCTCGACTTGGTCCTAGCAGCACTGACTAAACCGCCGTTTGAGCCGTTAGCATCAGTTGATTTTTCTTTTTTATCATGGAAGACTGCGTTTCTCGTTGCAGTTACGTCAGCCAGGCGCGCAAGTGAGTTGTGCGCGCTAAGGGTTGATCATCCTTACACCAAGTTCCACAAGGACAAAGTGGTTTTAAGGACGGACGTCTCCTTTCTCCCTAAGGTTGTGTCTAGATTCCACATGTCGGAGGAGTTAGCACTACCCTCCTTATTCCAAAACTCTACTACGCCGGGAGAGATAAGCCTGCACCTTCTTGACGTTCGAAGGGCGTTGGCGTTTTACATTGACAGAACTGCTTCTATGCGAAAGTCGCCTAGACTTTTTGTGAAGTACCGGAAGGACGCCAGTGGCCTTCCTGTGTCATCCCAGAGACTATCGTCCTGGATTGTGTTGACCATTCGCCATGCCTATCGCATGGCTGGGAAAGAACCGCCTCAACAATTGAAGGGCCACTCGACGAGAGCGGTCTCCACGTCGGCGGCTTTCCTGAGGGGCGTTTCGATGGATGCTGTGTGCCGTGCGGCCACGTGGTCTTCCCATCATACATTTGTCTCCCACTACAAGCTTGATGTGGTTTCTAGGAGACAGACGGAATTTGGACGTGCGGTCCTTTTTTCTGCGGTGGCATGACGCCCACCAACCAAGGTCAGTAGCTCGCTATTCTATCATATGTATGCATTCACAGTTGACCACGAAAAGGCAAACATGGGTTGCTTACCATGTAACCATGTTTCCTTGAGTGGTCACCTGTGAATGCATACAGCCCGCCCTTCCTCCCCTCTGTCATGCCTTCAGATTTATATTTGTTTCTCGCGACTTAGAGAGAACTGAAGGGTGAAGCCCCTCCCACTGGCTATATATATGCGGTGGGGGGAGTGAGGGGCGGGGCTTCAGGGGCTGTTGAGATTTCTTGCTAGAAGGTTCCGAAGTTTGTCTGCGCAAGCGCGAATATCATATGTATGCATTCACAGGTGACCACTCAAGGAACCATGGTTACATGGTAAGCAACCCATGTTTTCAGCATCGGCAGATAAGAAAATGTTTTCAAAAAGATAAACAAATAGGATTCGAGGAACAAAAACATTTTTGGGACATATTAGAATCAAATAAGAAGATAATAACAAAAAAGAGATGACCATCACCTGGATCTCCGTAGCCAAGTCATTCCTAGATAGATAGGGAGCCAGTCGTCTAGCCTGACGCAGATGGAAAAATGCAGATCTGCTCACAGCGGAGACCTGAGCCTCCATTGTCAGCAGTGGGTCTAACAGGACCCCCAGGCTCTTTACCAAAGATGACGAGCGTAATGCCTCGCCAGTTGGAAGCAGGACATGCCATGTATGGATCTACCTTGTTATGATAATGTATGCCTGTGAAGCTGAGTGATTTACTACGACTGTTGCCGCTTGAAAAAGCCCAAGGCGAAACGCTTGAGAAAGCTCTGCAGCTCATCCGTTGCGGCTTCTGGCGTTTTTATTGCTTCCAACTCCGGGCTACAAGCCACTCTGTTGCATTCCATCGCGGTCGCCTCTTCCTCCATCGGGAGCTTGTGGATTATAACTTTTTGGATATCTCCTGCATTATTAGACTGCTGGGACTACTTTGTATGCACTTCTGCCAGACCGCCTACCCATCCCTCGTCGTGCACCCCCTACCCTTAGATTTGCTGTAGGGATTTGGTGCATCATTGGACAAAGGGAACATTGAATATCCTGCAATATTTATCATTGCGGTTCTGGAAGTTGCCACTTACCTGTCCCCCGTCGTGCACACCCATCCCACTTGCGTCCTTAAGGTATTGTGTAAATGCGACCGGATTGTTGATTCCAATTTTATACTGAACATATTTATTAGATGAATAGGCTCTTAACCCACATATGAGAATATACTCTACCATTTTGTATGAATATATAGTCCCGTCTGTTTGTATATCAGCGTACTGATAGCACTCAAGCCCAAAGCTTCGCACCAGATGGGCAAGTGGTCACATACAGATGTTAAAGCTTGTAAAACAGTGTTATTCCGGCAAGCATTCAACCTTTAACCCTCCTGGTCATAGTGAAATGTTGTTATACTGTCTGATATTTTATTGTTATATGTTTTTATGCTTCCTGTTTAGTTCGATATGTTGTAAACCGTTCTGAGCCACATGGAAAGGACGGTATACCTTAATAAAGCGGAATGTTTGTTTCTATGTATGTATGTATGTGTCCGGAGGGATATGGCATAAACGACTCCCATTGGCCAGCCAACACCAACATTCCGAGACTCAAAATGCCAGAAGGGGGGTAAGGAAAAGGCCTCAGGCACTCAGGCATATACAAATCAAAATAATAAATAATCTGTATACCTTAATAAAGCGGAATGTTTGTTTCTATGTATGTATGTATGTGTCCGGAGGGATATGTGGCAGCTTTCAGATTGCCTCCCACTGTGGGATCATTTGCATAAACGACTCCCATTGGCCAGCCAACACGAACATTCCGAGACTCAAAATGCCAGAAGGGGGGTAAGGAAAAGGCCTCAGGCACTCAGGCATGGTGGGAGTTTAACTCCAAAACACTTTGCAGCCCCGAGCCACCAATAATGAGACAACAAAACCAAACGAGCCACACAGAACACCCAATAACCACTTTACGGCTTGGTGCAGTTTGAGGGAGGATAGACCATGGATAGCCCAGCATTCCAACAATACTTCTGGCCCCCAAAGCCCCCTCATCCTGTCCGCCTTTGACCTTTCTGCTACTTCCAGGCAGGCCTTCCAGACTGGCTTCTCCCACATAGGCCCAAAAGAGGCATCCATCTTCCCTCTTCAACATTGTGTCAGAGAAAGACAGCTTCTGCCAGGGTCTTTGGATAAACCACTTCTCCAAAGCCCCCTCGCCCAGGCCCACAGCAATGACGGATCAGGACCAAACTTGCCAAACAGGGGCCCAATGGCCCACTTCACAACCTGGTGTACTTTAGGGCAGGATGGGCCACGAATGATGGGATTTGCAGTACCTTCACCTCATTCACTTCCCAAACAACAGTGTAGCCCCTATACATCACAGACCAGGCCCAAACGGCCCCAGACAGAGGTGATTGGTTGCCACTGAAATGGTATTTGCATAAAGGACTCCGATTGGCCATCCACATTCCAACATTCTAAGGTGACTCAGAGGAAAGAGGAAAGGCCTCAGGCAGTCAGACACTGCGGCCCACAGCACTGACGGATCAGAACCAAACTTGCCACACAGGGTCCCAATGGCCCACTTCACAACGCAACCCTCAACCAATGAACAATACAGACCAAAATTAGCACACAGAGCCCCCTTGACCCACTCTACACCCAGGTGCTGCTGCAAGGAGGATGGACCACAGATGATGGGACTTGAAATACCTTCCCCTTCCGAGAACGCTGCAACCCTCATCCAAAGAATGATCAAGACTAAATGTGACACACAGAGCCCCCATGACACACACTACATCCAGGTGCTGTTTGGAGGGGGGTGGACCATGGCCAATGGGACTTGCAGTACCTTCACTAAGTTCCTGAGACCACTGCAAGCCACATAAACATCTAATAGGAACCAACCTTGGCACAAAATGCCTTCCTCAACCCAGGCACCGCCGGGTGCCCAAGCTAGTAAATAAATAAAAAAGGGGAAAGTATAGCCCCCTGAGGCACCACACATATAAGGGGGGACCTCTCTGAGACCACCCTTCCCCTCTCCATGCCCTGTCCCTGATTTTGGAGAAAAGAGGACACTCATTTAAGGGCTGTCCCCCTGACTCCAGTCATGGCTAAGCGGTGGGTCAATAGATTGTTGTCGACCGTATCAAATGCTGCCATGAGGTCCAATAACACAAGCAGCGCTGATGCACCTTGATCCATCTGGCTATCTCACCCCAGGCTCTGGAGCCCCTCAAAAACCCTCTTGACACAGGACTAGGTTCAAAGCTTTATTTAGGAAATGATGATGAAAGAAAAGAGGCTAGGGTTCAATCTAAAAGCCACCCTCAGGTAGCCCTGAATAGCAATAGTGTCTTTGGCAAGAGGCCGCAAATGCAGGAACCAAAGTAAGGTCTTGGAGTAAAACCGGGAAGCACTTGTCCTTAGCCAGCAACAGGCTAAAACCCATGGAAAGCAACCATGGAGTGAATCCTAGCGGCACTTGGCTTGAAAAGGGCAATCAAAGGCAAATCGCCCTGAGTCTTTGGTTCAAGAACAAAAGCAGGATTAATGCCAGAGGCAATGACATAGGGGCTTGCTATGACTTCAAGTCTTTGACTGCTAATGAGTGCCCATTAGCGGCATGGTCCAAGGCAGCACTTAGAGACCTAAGTGTTGCCTGCCCTGAACGACCAGGCTTGAGTAGTCAACAGGAACCCCAGCGAAGGCTTGACAACTTTAGCAGAAAGGTTTGTATGTCCATGCAGGTTATATTCAAGGGAAACAAAGGTTATACTCAAGCGCAAGCGATGAGTATCTGACGTCCGGTGCTCAAGTGGACTTGATCCATGGAAGACCGAAGATGACCAGGAGCATAGGCTGCGCAGGCAGATCTGTAAGCCCAAGCGGGCTGAGTCCATTGAGGAGTTGGCGACCAGCGTGGAGGCTGCAAACGGGAGTGGCCGGCAGCGTGACGAAGGAAACCCGGAGCATAGGCTGCGCAAGGCAGATCTGTAAGCCCAAGCGGGCTGAGTCCATTGAGGGGTTGGCGACCAGCGTGGGGATCGCAACGAGGCAGGCCGGCGGCACGGAGCTTAGGCCCAGTCAGACTGGGATCCAAGAGGCTTGGATGCAAACCGGAACCAGGCGGTTCAAAGGGAGCTTGAGACACAGGCAGCTCGGCTCCCGTGGCATGGTTGTCGACAGGATCCAGGCAGGGAGCACGAAGGCTGGATCCCTGGAGGCATTGCTGGACGTTCCCTGCGGCTAGATCCCCCGGAGGGAAGTCGTAGCCCGGAACAGTGCTGAAAGCGGAACCAGACCAGCATCCCGCATCAGGAACAGGGCCGGAAGGCCGCAGGCCCAAAGCAGAGATCCGAGGACATGACAGGGATATCCGATGTTGAAGAACGAACAAAGACCCATTCCAAGAATCCCCTTGATATAGGCAATATTCCTTTGAAGTTGCGACGCAAGCCCTCGTGGGCTGGCTTCTCATAACATGGGACATCTGTTCCTTCCCTCCTGGAATTAAAATATCACTTAGGAATGTGGGACTAGTTAATCTTGCAGCTGCGGCTGAAAGGCGGCTGAGAGAATCACTCCCTGGAGCTGAACAGCGGTTGGGAATGTCTCTCCCTGACACGGCGTTATCAGAGGGAGAAGCAGGGAGGAAGGGTGAAACCCAGGTTTGTTTATCCTTGGAAACTGCAAGAGCATGAGAATGAAGAACGGGCCCCAGAGGCCTTGGAAAAGCTGCAGCTCTGTTAACAAAGGAAACTTTGGTTCTTTGAAAGCAAGTGGCTTGACCGGAGTCTGGAGGAGGGCCGTA
Organism: Anolis apletophallus; assembly: GCA_030556195.1. Lineage (NCBI taxonomy): Eukaryota > Metazoa > Chordata > Lepidosauria > Squamata > Anolidae > Anolis > Anolis apletophallus. The sequence continues at coordinate 18,523 of JARBWK010000144.1, read as the reverse complement.
GTTGACGCAGGGATCAGGCCTGGGTGTGACACTGGCAGCGAAGCTGACCTGTGATGGAGACCAATGGAGTCTCCGTCCCATGCCCAATACAGAAGCCGGACTGGAAGGGATCTAGTCCGGCTGTGTCGTTTAGGAACTGCTGCAGCTGTTCTGCTGCTGCCCTCTCAATCACCTTACCCAGAAACGGAAGGTTCGAGACCGGGCGGTAACTGAAGGGAACCCAACGGTCTCAGTTGCAGCGGAGATACCATGGCCTCTTTTAAACCCTCTGGAAAAACTCCTTGCTCAAGGAAGTTATTAACTATGTTCAACAGGGGGCCACATAGACCCTCCCATGAAGATTGGCAAGAAAAGATACTCGATATAAGAAATATGGACAGACTTACTTATCTCATCTCATGGAGAGAGAGCACACGGTATGGAGGCGCGGGTGGGGGACGCGTCCCTTAGCCGGGAGCCTGAAGATTGGCCCCATACCAAGGAGCGCGATCCCACTCTATGAGACCCCGATCCAGCACTACGTGAATGATGAGGGCTCGGTTCAGGAGAGCGCCTCCCCGCTTGCATTGTCCCGATGCCAAGGAGCGCCTCCCTTTGGGACGCTGCTCCCATCTAGGAGAGTGCGCTTCTCTGCTGCCTTCCTGCGAGGTCGGGGAGCGCCTTCCCAAGCGGCGCTGCTCAGATGTCTGAGAGCGTGCTTCTCCCAACACTCTCCCCGATCCCAGAGAGTGTGCCTCCGCTGGGTGCCGCTCCGATGTCGGGGAGCGCGCACCCGCCTGGAACTTTTCAGCGCTGTGGCTGGGGAAGCAATTCAGCTGCCTTTGAGGCGTCTCCAATACAGGAGAGTGTGCCTCAATTGGAAACGGCCCCGAAGGAAGGGGTGGGCCCGGTGTCTGAGCTTCCTGATGCCCCGTCTCCTTTCCTGGAGTTTGGGCTGTTGGCTCTGGCGACGTCAGGGCTTTTGGTAAGCACAGATCAGCTGTGCTCTTTTGCTCCGCCCTTCCTCCTGTTGAGCTCTGTTCAGGCATCGCTGCTTGCATTCGCCGTACCGGCTGCAAGAGTTCTTTGGCTGCGCTCTGCTCCATTGAAGAGTCTGCTGCCCTTTCACTATGCCATCAATTATTAAATCCATTGAGTTAGTCTTTTTAATATTTTTATTTTGCTTATTAACTCCCTCAGTTGCTGATTTTACCTTTTTCTTTGATGTTAGTGATCAGTTCTAAAGCATGTAAATGTGAGTAGATCAATAGGCGCCTCTCTGGTTTGAAAGTAACGGTGCTCCATGCAGTCATGCCAGCCATATGGCCTTAAAGTGTCTATGGTTAACACCGGCTCTAGCAGTCCTGAACATGTAAATGTGAGTAGATCAATAGGCGCCTCTCTGGTGTGAAAGTAACTTCGCTCCATGCAGTCATGCCAGCCATATGGCCTTAAAGTGTCTATCCTGGTTAGACAATAGGCGCCTCTCTGGTGTGAAAGTAACTCCATGCAGTCATGTCCATGGTTAACACCGGCTCTAGCAGTCCTGAACATGTAAATGTGAGTAGATCAATAGGCGCCTCTCTGGTGTGAAAGTAACGCGCTCCATGCAGTCATGGGCCTTAAAGTGTCTATGGTTAACACCGCATGTAAATGTGAGTAGATCAATAGGCGCCTCTCTGGTGTGAAAGTAACTTCGCTCCATGCAGTCATGCCAGCCATATGGCCTTAAAGTGTCTATGGTTAACACCGGTTCTAGCAGTCCTGAACATGTAAATGTGAGTAGATCAATAGGCGCCTCTCTGTTGTGAAAGTAACGGCGCTCCATGCAGTCATGCCAGCCATATGGCCTTGTGTCTATGGACATCATCGGCTCTTGAAGAATAAGAAAATAATAATAATAATATAAATAAATAAAATGGAGACAACCATCAAAGTCCCAGTCACAAGGGAAGCCTTTAATTTGGCCTTATATATCAATAATGATGTGTTTGCTTGTTTTTTATAGTAATGAAATGTGGCAATGGAATGTGTCAGCTGCATAAGATCTCTTTGACCAGTAGGTCATGAGTTCAAGGCTTGCCCAGGTCGAGGTGGGTGCTCGACCTTTAAGTGTAGCCTGCTGTCGACCTTTACAGCCCGAAAGACAGTTACATCTGTCAAGTAGGAGATTAAGGTACCACATTAAGTGGGGGGCAAATTTTGACTGAATTATGAGGCCATCAAAGAACTCCAGGAACGCTGAGGAATGCGGAAAATCAACAAAAGTTGCTGGGAACACTTCCCCCTGGTGGCCTAGAGTTTGCCTCTGTTCGTCTATATATGTGTTTGTTGAACTGCAGGGATGGGCTGCAAGTATGTGTATGGTAATCCGCTCTGAGTCCCCTTCAGGGTGAGAAGAGCAGAATATAAAATAGGTAAATAAATAAATAATAAATATATGTGGCCTTATATAGCAGATAGCGGCCATGGATGAGGTGCTTAAATTTATCATATATTTCCTGTATCAGGAGCAAAAACACTGGATATTAGGAACTGACAGACGTCGTGTGACCCTAGGAAGTGAATTCAATATATTGCTAGGTAACAATGTCGATATGTTACATAGACTGGTCACAACTGTCTCAACCACATCCAGCTGATTCAGCAGCCCTGAAAATGGGGATTATTCCCCTAGTTTCACACTGTTGTTCACCTGGGTTATGCTGTTCGTTCATAAGGGAAAACCGATAAAAGAAACAGATTGGAAAGGAGTAACAGAATATTTAAAAGATAAGAATTATAAGATCTTAGTATAATGCGGAAATAGATCAACCCCAGCTAAAAGAAAGAAGGGGAGTAAGGAGAGAGAGAGAGAGAGAGAGAGAGAGAGAGAGAGAGAGAGAAGGAAAGAGGAAGAGAGATGAAAAGGAGAAGAGAGGAAGGAATAAGAAGAAAGAAGCCACATGGGGGGAAAAGGAAAATGCCTCATTGAAGATAATCAGGAAGTCAAAACAAGAAAATATACTTGGTGGTGGACCATTTTCTTCTGATTTTAATCTTTTCCCCCTTATTGGGTCTATTTATTTATTTTCTTTTTTCTCTCTCTTTCCTTTCTTTTTTCCTTTTTTCGTGTCAGATTTTATAGAACACGTATTTTAATAAAACTCTCAATAAAGATTATTAAAAAAACTGACCATTATGTATGGATACATATGATATTCTTTAAACACAATATATAGAATTACTAAATACAATGACTTTAACTGTGGCATCTCTCCAATTGCTTCTAGATAATCAAAAAACATTTAAAATTAAAACTATATGGAAACTATATGGATGCAAGCCAAGCTAATATAACCCCTTGATGAAGCAAAGAAAATTCACTCTACGCTGGAAGCAAAGAAGTCCTTCTTCTTATTCTTTGAATTCATTTTGCATCTAAATCCAGTGTGGAATCCACACTAGGTTTCTTTGATACTTTTTATGAATTGCCTTGTATACCACTTGTAGGGAGTAAACGGTTTCTCAAGTATTTTCTTATGAGCGTTTTGTTTTCAACTTCATTCTAAAAAGAAGCACACAGGAGCGATTCTTTATCTTTAGTTTATTGTTGCAGCTGCTCCTTTTTATCTTGTCTATATAAATATATACATACAATCTTTATAAAAATGGACTTCTCGTCATGAGTACCTTAGAAACAAAAAAACCCCACTGAATGAAAAAACACCAAATTTGGCCACAAAACACCAAACAGTCCTAGGTGTGACCAACAATCAGAAAAATTAAAAAAAAACAAAAAACAAAGACAATAACGTACAAATCTAAAAACAGTTGGACGACGACACACAGCATGCGCGTTCCTCGGCCGTTGCTGAGGGTTCACCGCCTTCTTCTTTGCCCCCCCCCCCCCAAACCAGGCCGGAATAGCTGACTGGCTTATCTGGAGCCTCAGGTCAAAAGAGCCACAAAAAACCCGCGACTCATCCAATTAATCCTCTTCTTCCTCCTCCTCCTCTCTCCCCTCATCATGTGAAAGGCCTAACTGTGGAGGTGGCCTCCCCGCACAGGATCTGCCTGCCGCTTCTTTTCCCTCCCTTCCCCTTCCTTCCTCCCTTCCTCCCTTTCATTTTCCCTCCCTGGGGTCTTTCCCACGAAGAAGAGAGTTGCAGCACGTCTCACTTCCATCTGCCTCCAGATCCCTTATTGTTTCAGTCCACAGTTCTCTCTGGATGTAAGTGAACAACAACTCTAAAAGTCAAGGTCAATGCCCAAAACCTTCCAGTGATTCCAATTAGTAATTAACTAGCTGACCCATGCATGCGTTGCTGTGCCATACGCCATTCTGTCTCTCTCTCTCTCTCTCTCTCTCTCTCTCTCTTTCTTTCTCTCTCTCTCTCTCTCGCCGCCCCCTCCCTCCCTCCATCCCCCCCCCCCCGGCGCCGCCGTTCCTGATCGGAGCGGCGGAGGGGGAGGCGGAAGGAGGAGGCGGAGGAGGAAGGGAGCCCCACCTCCTCCCTGCCCAGCCCCCTCTGCCCCCCCCCCGGCGGCGCCGCTCCGACCGGGAACGGCGCCGCCGGAGGCGGAAGGAGGAGGCAGAGGGCCTAAGGAGGAGGAAGGGAGCCGCCTCCTCCTCCCTGCCCGGCCCCCTCCCCCCCCCCCCCAGCGCCGCCGTTCCCGATCGGAGCGGCGGAGGGGGAGGCGGAAGGAGGAGGAGGAGGGCCTGAGGAGGAGGAGGCGAGGGTGAGTGTTGCTTGCCATGCGCGAACGTTCTAAGCGCGCGCTGGCAGCGAAGAGGCCGGGATGCCAGTTCCGTTGCCCGTTTTTTGGGGGTTGTGTTTGGGGGTGTTGCGAGGTACGTAGGTCGGGGTTTTTTGGCCGTATACATACCTCATGGTATGTTGGAATGTGTTGCCGATTTTAGTGCTTCGGTGGCTTATAGTTTAGTTGTCTATTTACTGAGTTGCACGACGTGTCAATATATATATATATATATATATATATATAGAGAGAGAGAGAGAGAGAGAGAGAGAGATTTATTATTAGTAGTAGTATTAGTATTATTTCATGGGGAAGAAAAGATGGAAGAGAAAGGCTGGACTAGATGGCCTTTGAGGTTCCCTTCCAACTGCCTAAGCCTCATAATAATAACAACAACAACGTATCTATCTTCTATGTATATAATAAAAATCAGTGTTTGCGGTGGTGCGGTGGGAGGAATATGTGCCAGCGTTTCGATTGGCTGCCACTGTGAGATTATTTGCATAAAGGGCTCTGATTGGCCAGCCTCAGAACTCCAACATTTTACGGCCCCAGACAGAGGGGATTGGTTGCCACAGAAATGGTATTTGCATAAAGGACTCCGATTGGCCAACCACATTCCAACATTCTAAAGTGATTCAGAGGGAAAAGGAAAGGCCTCAGGCAGTCAGCCACTGCGGCCCACAGTAAAGGACTAAACTTGGCAAACAGGGGCCCAATGGCCCACTTCACAACCTGGTGTGCTTTAGGGCAGGATGGGCCACGAATGATGGTATTTACAGTACCTTCACATCATTCACTTCCCAAACAACACTGTAGCCCCTATACATCACAGACCAGGCCCAAATTTGACAGCAAGGCTTTCTCAACTTGATTTTCCTGACTAGACCCCCAACAATGACAGAACAAGACCAAACTGGGCACACAGATCCCCCCCCCCCCAAGATGCACCCTACATCCTGGTGCAGTTTGAGGGAGGATGGACCATGGATGATGGGACTTGCAGTACTTTAATTCACTTCCTTAAGAGCACTGTGGCCCACACCAATGACGAATCAGTACCAAACTTGGCACACAGAGGCCCAATGGTCCACTTTACAAACCTGCTGCGGTTTACGGCAGGATGGCTCACAAATGATGGGATTTGCAATACCTTCACCCAATATATTTCCCACAGAACATTGCAGCCCCTACAAATCAGAGACCAGGCCCAAACTTGGCACAGAGAGTACCCATGACCCATTCTACATCCTGGTGCAGTTTTGAGTGGGACGGACCACGAATGATAGGACTTGAAGTGCCTTCACTCACTTTCTGAGACCGCTGCCACCCTCATCCAATGACTGATCAAGACCACACTTGGCACACAGAGCCCCCATGACCCACTCTACATCCTGGTGCAGTTTGGAGAATGGGGGACCATGGATGATGGGACTTCCAGTACCTTCCCTCACTTCCAGAGACCACTGCAACCCTCATCCAGAGAATGATCAAGACCAAATGTGACACACACAGCCCCCATGACCCACTCTACATCCTGGTGCTGTTTGGAGGGGGGTGGACCATGGCCAATGGGACTCGCAGTACCTTCACTATGTTCCTGAGACCATTGCAAGCCACATAAACATCTGATAGGAACCAACCTTGGCACACAATGCCTTCCTCAAATAACCCGGGCACCGCTGGGTCCTCAGCTAGTGATAATATAAGTGTAACTCGAACTGGACTAGATGGCCTTTGGGGTTCCCTTCCAACTACCTAAGCCTCATAATAATAATAATACTAATAACAACAACAACAATGTATAACAATATAAGAGTATTTCCTTCTTCCTGCCTCGAAGAAAGAAGTGGGCTGGACTCATAATTCTTTCTTCCGGCATGGCAGAAAGAAGGGGCTAGATGGCCACCTGCCTAAGCCTCATAACAATTATAACAACAATGTATAATAATATAAGAGTAATTCTATCTTCCTGCCTCACAGAAAAAAAAGGGCCTGGACTAAATAAGAACATAAGAAGAGCCATGCTAGTCCAGCATTCTGTATCACACAGTGGCCCACCAGTTGTACACACAGGGATCTCTAGCAGAAGGGAGGGCAAAACCCTCACCTGCTCCCGACCCCCACAACCAGTACCCAGGGAAATCCTGCCTACCTCCATCCAACACAGAGGTGGCACTTGAATGTCCATTTCAGTAACTACCGATTCACCTTGGTGTCCATGAATCTGTCTAATCCTGCCTTGAAGCTGTTCAGGCTGACAGCTGTCACAACCTCTTCTGGAAGTGAGTTCCATAACCCAATGACCCTCTGGGTGAAGAAATATTTCCCTTTATTAGTCCTAATTTTCCTACCTTGGAGCTTCAGGGAGTGCCCTCTAGTCCTAGTGTTTTGTGACAAAGACAATATTTTTTCTTTATTAGGCAGAGCATGGATGATGGGACTTTAAGTACCTCCAATCACTTCCCCAGACTGCTGCAACCCTCATCCACTGACTGATCAAGACCAAACTTGGCACACAGAGCCTCCATGACCCACTTTACATCCTGGTGCAGGTTGGAGGAGGGCAGACCATGGATGATGGGACTTTAAGTACCTCCAGTCATTTGCCCAGACCGCTGCTACCCTCACCCACTGACTGATCAAGACCAAACTTGGCACACAGACACCCGGTGACCCACTTTACATCCTGGTGCAGTTTGGAGGAGCAAACACAAGAGGAAGCCAATCAAGTATGGATGAAACAAAATATTTATTAATAATCCACTCAATAGCTTTGGACCAATGTCCCAAAAATCATGGTATATTCATCAAATAGAATCAATAAATGAAAGAAATGGATAAATCTCCTGTGGTTTGTTAATAGATATCACATTTAAAATAAATTCAGAACTCCTGCGAAGTGTTCATTCAAAGATGCGTATGCAAAATAAATTCCCAAGCCGAGTTGACCGGCTAAATAAGCAATATTTGTAACTAAACCACCCCAGTGGGTAGGAATTGTAATCCCAGAGCCGATGCTCCGTTGTAGAAATTAAGCAGCATGGTGGATGACTCATGTAGTTTGTTGTACAAAGCCTAACCGTATCGGTGGCAGTGTTTACCGAGCGAATCCAAAACAATTGTAATCCCGGAGCCGTTGCCCCAAATGAAATAATATAAAGAGAAACAATGTTTCTTGTCGAAATAGACGAAGCAAAATAATAACCCCAGCCTCCGCCTGGAGAAAAAGGGAGGGGCCAATAGCCCACAGTGGCCAAAGCCGATGCAGGAGAAGTATACTTCTCCTGCATCGGCTCTGGGATTACAATTCCTACATTGGTCCAAAGCTATTGAGTGGATTATTAATAAATATTTTGTTTCATCCATACTTGATTGGCTTCCTCTTGTGTTTGCATACCAGTGAGGAGTGGACATATTTCCCCTTTTTCCTTTTTTCAGCAGTTTGGAGGAGGGCAGACCATGCATGATGGGACTTGAAGTACCTTCACTCACTTTCCAAGACTGCTGCAAACCTAATCCGATGACTGATCAAGACCAAACCTGACACACAGAGCCCTCATGACCCACTCTACATCCTGGTGCCATTTGAAGGAGGATGGACCATGGATGATGGGACTTGAAGTACCTTCACTCACCTTCTGAGACCGCTGCAAGCCATGTAAACATCTGACAAGGATCAACCTTGGCACACAATGCCTTTCTCAAATAACCCGAGCAGGGCCAGGTCCCCAAGCTAGTATATAATAAAGCGGAATGTCTGTGTGTTTGTATGTATGTATGTGGCAGCGTTCTGATTGGCTCCCGGCCTCTACATTCTGACATGATTGGTTGCCAGTGAGAAAGTATTTGCATAAAGCCTCTAATTGGCCAGCCAACACGAACATTCAGACACTCTAAACTGCCAGAGGGGGATAAGGCAAAGGCCTGAGGCAGTCAGATTGAGCAGCCAACACGAACATTCCGACACTCTAAACTCCCAGAATCCAAGCCTCTACATTCAAACAACAGGATTTCTTGCCACTGAGGGAAAATATGCACCATCAACATTCCCTTCCCATTTGGCTCTGTGAAAACAAAATAGATTCCTGTTTTCTCCTCCCCCTCAGCTTTTATAAAACGGCTGCCTGCCATTCGGCCTTTTAAAGTTACCAAACACCAGTAGAGCAGGCCAGTACACTACAGGCCCCAAAAGAGAGTTTAGAGCAGGACGGGCCACGAATGATGGGATTTGCAGTACCTTCACCCCATTCACTTCCCAGACAACACTCTAGCTCCTACAAATCACAGACCGGCCCAAAATTGACAGTAAGGCTTCATTAACTTGATTTTCTTGACTAGGCCTCAGTTAATGGGACATTGTGCATGGCTTGAATTAACAGTAACCAACCTTGGTACACAGAGCCCCTATGACCCATGCTACATTCTACTGCAGTTTGAAGTGGGGAAGACCATGGATGGTGGGACTTGAAGTACCATCGTGGGTTATGGGATTTGTAGTACTTTCAAACCCTTCATCCCCCACAGACCACTGTGGCCCTGAACACAGACCGATAAAGACCAAACACAGTGCCACCATGACCCACACTCCATCCCACTGCAATTTAGAGGAGGGTGGACCATGGATGATATTTCAAGTACCTCCATTCACTTCGCAAGCCCGCTGCGACCCTCATCCAGTGCATAATAATGACCACACTTGACACCCAAAGCCCCCATGACCCACTTTACATCCTGGAGCAGTTTGGAGGAGGGCAGGCCATGGATGATGGGAGTTGAAGTACCTCCATGCACTTCCCAAGACCACTCCTACCCTCATCCACTGACTGATCAAGACCAAACTTGGCACCCAAAGCCCCCATGACCCACTTTACATCGTGGTGCAGTTTGGAGGAGGGCAGACCATGGATGATGGGACTTTAAGTACCTTCACTCACTTTCCAAAACTGCTACCAATCTAATCCAATCACTGATCAAGACCAAACCTGGCACACAGAGTCCTCATGTACATCCTGGTACAGTTTTGTGTGGGACGGACCACGAATGATGGGACTTGAAGTACCTTCAATCACTTCCTGAGAGCACTGTGGCCCTCATTCAATGACCAATACAGACCACACTTCCCACACAGAGCTGTCATGACCCACTCTACATCCTGGTGCAGTTTGAAATAGGATGCACCATGGATGATGGGACTCACCTTCCAAGACCGCTGCGACCCTCATCCAATGAATGATCGTGGCATACAGAGAGCCCATATGATCCACTCTACATCCTGGTGCTGTTGGGAGGAGGATGGACCATGGCCAATGGGACTTGCAGTACCTTCACTAACTTCCTGAGACCACTGAAAGCCACGTAAACGCCTGATAAGGACCAACCTTGGCACACAATGCCTTTCTCAAATAACCCGGGCACTGCCGGGTCCCCAAGCTAGTAAAAATAATAACAATGTATAATAATATAAGAGTAATTCCTTCTTCCTGCCTGGCAGAAAGAAGGGCTGGACTAGATGGCCTTTGGGGTTCCCTTCCAACTGCCGGAGCCTCATAATAATGAGTAGTGACTGTAGGAGTGACTGTAGGAGCAACCCCCCCCCCCCCAAATTCCAGTATTTTCAGTTGGATGTGGGAGATTGTCTGGGGAGGCCCTGCTCTCGACTCCGTCTACGTCACAAATGCGTTTGGCGGGGACGAGAGACAGGGCCTTCTCAGCGGTGGCCCCTCGGCTATGGAACACCCTGCCCAGGGACATTAGATCACCCCCTTCTCTTTTGACCTTCTGAGAAAAAAGTCAAAACCTGGCTATTTGGGCAGGCGTTTGAAAAGCAGTATAACTGACATAGGATTTGGAACAATTGGACCATCAGATTGGTCTATGTTTTTATCTAGGAGACCTAATGATGTTTTTATTATTGTTATGTTTTAATTAATATGCTAAGGTTTCTTAATTATTTTTAATGTTGTTTTATGATGTTATGGCATTGAATTGTTGCCTTGTGAACCACCCTGCTTCGTACCAAATAAATTGTAAAAAATCTGAGTGACAAGTTTGGTACAATTCCATCATTCCATCATATAGTCTGATATTGAGGTTGTGATGTGGCAATAATATAATCTATTGTATTTGTATAGTTCAATGTGATATTGTTATAGTTGATGTTGTGCAATAATATAGTCTATTGTATTTGTATATTGATTGTTATAGTGCAATGTGATACAATAATATTGATATTTATTGTATTTGTATAGTTCAATGGGATATTGTTATAGTACAATGTGATATGTAATATTGATGTTGTGCTATGGCAATAATTAGTATTGATTTTGTGATGTGGCAATAATATATTGTCTACTGTATTTGTATAGTTCAATGAGATATTGTTATAGTACAATGTGATATGTAATATTGATGTTGTGCTGTGGCAATAATATAGTTTATTGTATTTGTATAGTTCAATGTGATATTGTTATAGTACAATGTGATATGTAATATTGATGTTGTGCTGTGGCAATATTATAGTCTATTGTATTTGGATAGTTCAATGTGATATTGTTATAGTACAGTGCTGTCCAACTTCTACTGGACCTAGGGCCGGACTTCCAGTCACTGATGACCTGGGGGGCCGCTCCGCCCCGCCCCCAGCCCCTCCTCCTAAAGTGGCACGCCAGCCTCAGAAGCGGCGATTTCGCTTCTGAGGCTGGCGTGACCCTTTAGGAGGGAGGGCAAAGCCAAGGGGAGCCCTCCATGGCTTCTCCCTCCCTCCTAAAGTGTCACGCCAGCCTCCTCCCTCTCCCTGGCTCCTCCTCCCTGCACCGCCCCTTGTCCCTCTCTCACCGGCGCCGATGCAAACCAGTTTACTCTTATATTATTATACATTGTTATTATTATGAGGCTTAGGCAGTTGGAAGGGAACCCCAAAGGCTATCTAGTCCAGCCCCCTTCTTTCTGCGAGGCCGAAAGAAGGAATTACTCTTATATTGTTATACATTGTTGTTATTATCATGAGGCTTAGCCATTTGGAAGGAACCCCAAAGGCCATCTAGTCCAGCCCCCTCTTTTCTGCGAGGCAGGAAGAAGGAATTAATCTTACATTATTTTACATTGTTATTATTTTTATGAAGCTTAGGCAGTTGGAAGGTAACACAACATCAATATTACGTATCACATTGCACTATAACAATATCCCATTGAACTATACAAATACAATAAACTATATTATTGCCACAGCACAACATCAATATTACGTATCACATTGCACTATAACAATATCCCATTGAACTATACAAATACAATAAACTATATTATTGCCACAGCACAACATCAATATTACGTATCACATTGCACTATAACAATATCCCATTGAACTATACAAATACAATAGACTATAATATTGCCACAGCACAACATCCATATTGCATATCACATTGTACTATAACAATATCACATTGAACTATACAAATACAATAGACTATATTATTGCCACAGCACAACATCAATATTACATATCCCATTGCACTATAACAATATCCCATTGAACTATACAAATACAATAGACTATAATATTGCCACAGGACAACATCCATATTGCATATCACATTGTACTATAACAATATCCCATTGAACTATACAAATACAATAGACTATATTATTGCCACAGCACAACATCAATATTACGTATCCCATTGCACTATAACAATATCCCATTGAACTATACAAATACAGACTATATTATTGCCACAGGCTTCTGAAAAGCAGTATAACTGACATAGATTTGGAACAATTGGACTATCAGATTGGTCTATGATCTGAGTGACAAGTTTGGTACAATTCCATCATTGGTGGATGGCATTCAGAATGCTCTGATTGTGGGTGAACTCGAAGTCCAAACTACTCCAACTCCCAAATGTTGAGGTCTATTTCCCCAAACTCCACCAGTGTTCATAATTTGGGCATATTGAGTATTTGTGCCAAGTTTTATCCAGATCCATAGGGTTTGGGTTCACATTGCTCTCCAGATGTAGGTGAACTACATCTCCCCTTAATCCCTGGGTATTCCTCCTGAACCCCTCCAGTATTTTCCGTTTGTCATGGGCATTCTGTGTGCCAGGTTTGGTCCAGATCTGTTATTTGTGGGGGTTTTAGTAGTCTGTAGAAGTCAGAGCTAATCTGTCTAGCTTTCTATATTTATCTGTTACTGCCTGTCTAGATATATCTATCCCTCCTTTCCTCTCATCTATTTAACTCTCCCTCCCAAGCGTGAATGTTGCCAGTTCCCTCCTTGATTACCATTGAATAGCCTTGCAGCTTCAAACCCAGGCTTCTTCCTACCAGCGGAAATCCTTGGTTGGGAGGTGTTTCCTGGCTCAGACTGTTCAATGTCTGGAATTGTTTACCCACAAGCATTCAGACAAAACATATATGAAATACCACCACTTTGTCATTACAGTGTTTTCCATACCACCAGAGTACGCCACAGCTAGAAGATAAAAGTGAAGTTCTTCTTGTTATGAAACAGACTCAGTCTCAGTGCAATCCTGATTTGTAATTTTTTGAGTTAAGAGAGAAAAGAGGAAGGAAAGGAGGGAGATATTTCCAGGTGGCCTTGAATCGAGGAGAAGTCAACACAGTCTCGGAGGGCCAGATGAAGGGACAGAGGAGGTGGGGGAGGTTTGCTGTGACTCTGGGCCAGAAGCAAGGAGGCATTGCTGAGGGTTGAGCTAGAAAGGAAGGACCAGAGTAAACAATACGGGGCTGGTTGGAGGGAGGCGGAGAGGAGAGGCCCCCTCACGGCATGCGTTCCTACCTGGACTTCCTCAATCGCACTTTAAGGGGCTATTTTGGAGCCTGGCACTTGGGAGAACTTGTTGACATCACTATGAAGAGCCACATCCATCAAGTCGTGTTTCGGAGCTTCCCTCCTGACCTTATCACTTTATGAGTATCTGAGGAAATAAGAAGATAAATAAAATGTTAATCTTTCCCTCGTGCTCTCTTCTTCTTCCTTCCTCCCTCCCTTCCCTCTCCATCTCTCTCTCTCTTCCTTCATTCTGCATCTCTTTCTTCTACTCCTCTTTCCCTCCTACTTCCTTCTTTCCTTTCCCTTGTAGCCATTCATGTTCCCCTCCTCCTCTCTTCCCTCCCCATCCCTCTTTCCCTTCCTCTGAAATCCCAAGCAGCTCCTCCTTTCCACCCTGCCTTCTCTTTCTATTTATCCTTCTCTTCAATAGGGTTCCCATCTTTTTTTTATTTTTGGAATATAGTGTTTTTTGGCTTTGGGGCCTGGGTGTGTTTTCCCCAGAAGGACACTGAAGGCCTTTGGGCAGCAGGGTCACTTGCATCCCATAATAGTCAACAAGGGTCGTTTTGTGTCTGGATCCCCCCCCCCCCCCAAAAGAATATCTGCCTATAGGCGTCACAATGATGCAGCGGAATGGGACCAGCTCCCTCCCTCCTGAGCCGGAGAGAGGCATCCAGAGCGTGGCTGCGGCCTTGGAAGCGGTTCCATGAAGCCTTTCCCTGGGGTGATGATCCTGGCAGGACCCTCGGGGGGGGGGGGGGGGGCCGCGGCATCTCTGAGGAGAACCAGCCACGGGAGGAGGAGGAGGAGGAGGCGCCCCAGGGCGGCACTCCAGGGGGGGGGGGGGGGGGGCCGGGCCGTGTGTGCTGACCCTCCCCCTTCTTCCGCAACCCCCCCTCAGGCCCAGCCAGGCCCCCTCCCTCTCTGCCCGCGAGGCCACGGCCAGGCCCGAGCAGAGGGGGACACAAGACAACACACACAACTCACCTCCGTCTCTTTTGAAATGGCGGCGGTTGCAAAGGGGGCGGGGACTGTGTGACGTCACCCCCTCTCCCTCCCTCCCTCGCTCCTGATTGGCCGCCGGGGACCCTGACTGACTGCCTGGCTGGCGCGCGCGCGGGGGCGGTTGAGGGAGGGAGGGAGGCAGGGAGGGAGGAGCGCCCGGGCGCCCCGCGGAGCTCATTTGCATGTTTAAAGGGGAAGCGGCCCGTTCCCAGGCTGCTCTGTTGTCCGCCTCCTCCTCTTTCCCCCCGGCTCCCCTCAGGCCCCGAAGAGACAGACTCAGCGGCCAGGCCTCCTCCTCCTCCTCTCTCTCTCTCTCCGAGTCCCCCGAACCCTTGCGGGGCTTCCCCCCTCCCCCCCCCCGTGGGCCCAGGGGGTGGTAGGTTTCCAGGCTGCCTGGCCATGCTGGAGAAGCAGCAGCAGCAGCAGCATTCTCTCCTGACGTTTGGCCTGCAGCTCTGTGGCAAGGCTCCTTCCTCCTCAGCAGGTCAGGCCAAACGCCAGGAGAGAACCTGGGCCTGGCCTGTGTGCTTCTGCCTCAGGGGAGCCCCTGGCCTCTCTCTCCCCCGTTGAACTCCTTCCTCGTGTGAGCCTCGGCCCCTCCTCCTCCTCCTCTCCTCCTGAGAAGGCTCCCTTCCACAGCCAGGTTTCCACTCGCCTCCTGAAGGGCAGGAGGGAGGGGGCAGGTCTGATCTCAATCAGGAGAGAGTTCCATAGCCGAGGGGCCACCACAGAGAAGGCCCTGCCTCTCCTTCCCACTAGAGGAGATTGCGATAGTGGCGGGACTGAGAGCAGGGCCCCTCCAGAAGGTCTTAATAGCCTTGATGGAATACATTCGGACAGGCAAACGCCTGTGGAGATGGTTCTGCATTCTGCTCCTGCCTCCTGGAGCCTTGGCTCTCCCTCCCTCCCTCCCCATTGGGTCCCGCCTGCTGCAAACCGGGTGACCCTGCCGCCTTCTCCCCCTTCCTCTAGGACTAGGGGGTGAGATGCGGTAAGGAAATGACCCCAAAGCGTCCTTCTTCTCCTCCGTCGTTGCTCCTATTTCCACGCCGCCAGCATGCGTGCCGCCTCCAAGAGCTCAAGATAAGTCCGAGAGGCAAAATGGGCGCTTCTGCGCATCTTGCGGGGGCCAGCCATGCATCGCGTCATCAGGCCCGCCCCTTTGGTCTCCTACGACTCTGAGTGGCTGGAGAAGGACGGAGGGAGGAGGAGGAATCCAAAAGAGGGGGCCCATTCTGCCTCTTGAACTCTGGAGCTTTTGGAGGCGGCGCGCGAGAAGGGAGCGGGGAGGAGCAACGACGGAGGACTTCTTTACAGTGTGCAGGGGCGTGTGAAGAGGACCAACAGCAAAAAAACCTGGTCAGGGGCCTGAAGATCACCAGGATGAGGCCTGTAGATCACCCTGGTGATCCCGATCACCATTCTGAGCACCCCTGCTCTAGGACTAGGGGGTCGGTCATTCATAAAGTTCCTGAACAGAAGCCCCGCGTTCGGGAGGTCCTGGGGGTTCTCTGGACCAAATTTGGTCCAGATCCATCCTTGGACGCATCCTGTTGACGTCACACATTCCAGGGACGTGGTTTTGAGAGAACAGACGGCCAAGATCTCTCTCTTCCAGCCACGCCGGTGAAGACGCAGGACGTGCGTGTCACTTCTCCTGCACATAAGTCACGCCTGTCGTTTTTGTAGCTTTTAGAAAGTAACTATAAATAAACGTGCCACTTCAAGGCTTTGAATGCGACTCAAGGCTGCGCACTTCATTCATCCTGCACCTCCTGGCTGTTGCTCTCAGGCCAGATTTGCCAACAAGAACTACACTCAGGAAACAGGGCAATTCCAGACAGGAAACAATCAGGGCCCGCTAACCTCTCCCAACAACAAGGGATTTCCCCCAGGAAGGAAGCAGCCAGGCTTTGGAGCTGCAAGACCCTTCAATGCTGATCAAGCTGGGCTAATGGCAGCATTTCCACTTGCCTCAGGCAGACCAGGGGTCCTTCGTTCTCTCCTTCTCCCACCCAGGAGGGCACCCTTCCACAGGGAGAGAGAGACCTCCACCCGCCTGGCCTCGCCCCCAAGAAGAGACCCCTCCTCCACCTCTGGTGAGACAACAGGGGAATTCCAGACAGGAAACAACCGGGGCTAGCTAATCCCTCCCAACAACAAGGGATTCCCCCTCCCCCAGGAAGGAAGGAAGCAGCCAGGCTTTGGAGCTGCAGGGCCATTGGGTGCTGATCAAGCTGGGCTAATGGCAGCCTTGGGCTCCTTCCTTACAAACACACTTTATGTTTCAGTCACACCCAGGGGTTTAACTTCCTACATTTCACGCCCCCCCCCGTGTTGCTCTATTGTTTATCCTTTTCTTCTTCTTTTCTTTGTTGTTTATGTTCAATTGTCTTGTATTTTTTGGGCTTGGCCTCATGTGAGCCGCCCTGAGTCTCCTTTGGGGAGATGGAGGCGGGTTATAAATAAAGATTATTATTATTATAAGGAAGGAAGGCGCCCTCCTCCTCCCCCCTCCTTTCGGCCTCAGCGCTGCTCTCTGCCCGGCAACAGGGATTGATTTGAAATGTGATTGAAGGTCTTTGTAAGGTTTTGGAATGTAATTGATGGTTTGTATATGTTATTTTATTAAATGAAACAAAGCCCAAAATGACGAACCAAGATGGTGGCCGTCTTCTCCCCCAGGGAAGGAAGGAAGGAAGGAAGGAAGGAAGGAAGGAAGGAAGGAAGGGAGGGAAGGAGGAGGGAAGGAAGGAGACCAAGATGGCGGAGGGCCGGTCACAGCGGGGCTGGGCTCCAGCGCCTTGGCGGGAAGGAAGGCCGAAGAGATCATGTTCAACTGGTCAGGCCGAGGAGGCCCTTCCGTGACAATTTGATTGGATTTAATCCCACGCTGAACGCAGACACAGAACGGCAGGCCGACACTGGATCCTGTTCAGAGAAGCCACACTCTTTCCGCCTCCACAATCATGATGTCATCAGAGTTGGACAGTCTTATCTTGAATTACAGTTTTCTGTAAATATTCAACAACATCTACTGATGCCTTAATTCATGTAATTCTATTGCTATCTAGGGTGAGCTCCTGCGGTTAGCCCCAGCTTCTGCCAACCTAGCAGTTCAAAAACATGTAAATGCAAGTAGAGCAATAGGTACTGCTCCAGCGGGAAGGTAACAGCACTCCATGCAGTCGTGTCGGCCGCATGACCTTGGAGGTGTCTACAGACAATGCCGGTTCTTCGGCTTAGAAATGGAGACGAGCACCAACCCTCGGAGTCGGGCACAACTGGACTTGATCTCAGGGGGAAACCTTTCCCTTTGGACCTCACCACCTTGGTTGCAAATGTCCAGTTTGTGGATGCTGTTTTCCAGCCAGGATTCCAGGATTGAAGGCGGCGCTTCTGTTGAGGCCAAGCCAAAGGGAAAGCAGCTTGCAGACTACTGGTGCCCAAAACACCTGGAGGGAGGGAGGGAGGGCGGGAGTGGGCCCAGGCCTGGGCTTGCCGTGGATTGGGGGCTGTCACAAAAGGCCTAGTGGTCATCACGTGGGTCTGAGGCCTGTGGATGGAGGTTGGGATGGAGAGAAGCCTTGGCTGACTGGAGGGACTAGGCCTGAGGCCCAGGCGTTGCCATAGCAACGCAGCTCTCCAGGCGGCAGCAGGAAAGGGGCGGGGCTAACGGCCAGTCTGGGAAGGTTCCTGCCAAGGGTCAGTTCAGAGGAGAGACTCCTCCTGGCGAGGTGGGAGCAGCACTCCGGGGTCTCCCTGGTCACTCAGGTCATCTTGGGCCTTGCCTTCTTCAGGAATAATAGTATTTAACTCCGAGGACACACTACTGACACGGCCAATGTTGAATACTGGTGTGGTGGGGTGTGTGTGTGTGTGTTTGAATTCCGGGACTTGTAGTTCACCAATACCAAAAAGGAAGAGGACAGGCAGAGAGATCTTCAGCCTTATCTACCAAAAGCGTTCCTATGTGTTTTCTGATGATCTTTGGCAACC